>CM074577.1:5345000-5410000 GCA_037305975.1 Chrysolophus pictus
AAAGAATAGTTAATTTTCCATTCAGACAATGCCCTCCTTGCTTGCAGAGGTTGACATGTAATGGTAGTTTTAATCTTGTGCCTACAATTGCTATTTCTAATTAATGTTAAAAGACATAAAAGCCAAATTATATACCCCTGAGTAAAAGAGATTAAAATGAAAATGCTGCCAATTCAGTTCTAATTTTATTTATAAATTTAATCTGAACCTAATGTCACTTTTTTAACTGATTCTGAATATATCATGCTGACTGTAAAATTATAAAACTCCCACTGATGTATTCAGGAAATTCAGTTGAGCACACTTGGTAATTTCACTTTACTAGTCATTAGTTACAAATTACTGCTCACCATAAAAAATTTGAATCAGCTGTCTGCATTTCTTTCTGATTTGAAAACTTAAGATCATGAATCACTTGCAATTAATTATAAACCACATGTAAACCAACAATGTGAATTGTATTCAAAAGCAATGTTTAGCAGTGTATCATTTGCTTTCTGAATGTCATGTATTGAAAGCATTATTCTTAGTAATTTCAGGGTTTTCCAAAAATCTTACAACTACACTTCAGTAGGGAAATCCTTGTTTAAAATGCTTATTAAAGATAATTTAATGCTACCTTGTTTTTCCAGAGCCAAATTCCTGTCACATACAACTCTGTAAAAGTAAGCTGAAGAAACCAAAAAAGGCAATATGAAAACAAAAAGAGAAATAAATTATTATTTTAGGCTGCACTTTAAGATGTCGCAGACAGAAGCACCATAATAGAAACCATACAAATAAACATAATATATACTGATAATATGTATTTACATATATATTATAATAACACTCTTAGTCATCAACTATATCTAGTTTTAGTGTGTTCTTTAGTGAATAAATTTCACAATTCATTTAAAAGGATGCATTCTAGCTTTATCACAGAATATACTGATCTGCCCAGAGGAAGCGGTATATTTTTTAAGAAAACTTGCAAGGAGTTTAGCCTCACTGTCATATGATCAAGCATCATTTTTAATGAAAGGCTCCCTTAAAAACTATAAAATAGAAGGCAGTTTAATAAAATAGTGCCTCATACATCATTAGAGACATTTTCTTAAATGATAGTGAATAGAAACATCTTTTTTTCTGAAGATAAATATGTCTGGTTTTTTTTCATGCAAAACAAAATCCTTACATGGCATGATAGTTCTGCCAAGAGTCAATGACAGACTGGAGAGGTAGGCCCTTCATGTGAACTTCATGAAGTTCAACAAGAATCAGGAGCACTGTCTTGGACCTGGGTCAGGGTGATCCCAGACATGAATGTAGGCTGGGCAATAGCCCTGCAGAAAAGGAATTGGGGATATTGGTGAATGACAAAATGAACATGTGCCCTTTCAGCTCACAAAGCCAACATTATCTTGGACTGCATCCGAAGAAGTGTTGCCAGAAGGCAACAGGAGGTGATTCTCCCCCTCTACTCCACTCGTATGAGAAACCTCCTGTAGTGGTGCATTAGTCTCTGAGTCCCCAACATAAGAAACACACTGACCTCTTGGAACAGGATTAGAGGAGGGCCTCAAGAGTGCCCAGAGGGTTGGGGCACCTCTCCTATGAGGACAAGCTGAGAGAGCTGAGAAGATTAGGCTTTGGAGAGGCCTCATTGCAGCCTTCCAGTACCTAACATGAACCTGTAGGAAAGGTGAGAAGGGACTCTTTAACAAGGATTGTGGTAAAAAAAGAAGAAATTATATATAAGGATATAAGGAAGAAATTATTCACTATGAGCCTGATGAGGCAGTGGAACAGGTTATTGACAGAAGTTGTTGATGCTCAATCACTGGAGGTGCTCAGGGCTGGGCTTGATGGGACAGGAGAGCACTGAATGGAGGATGCTATTTCCTTAAAGACTTTCTGCTTATAAGAAGATATACAGTACATTCATAGAGGGAAATAATCAGTTCACAAGTCTGGAATATTTTTTTAGTACTGAAAATAAAAATAGTTCCAATGGATCTTGGTATCGTAGGTCCAACAGCTAATATTTGTTTGAGCTTTTCACTTCCTATCTACACTTCACAAAATGAACAGAATTAACTGTAATGAATTTTACTTTCAAACAATTAAAACCGTGACATGATTTCAAGTCTTTTATTAGAGTTAATAATATTTTTGACATAGAAGACAGAAAAATTAGCAATTCATGCCCTGGAAAGGTATTTTAAATTAATAATCAATACATACTGTATTCTAAGTAGTAGTCCTTTGTTATTAACTGAAATACAGCAAACATGATTATTAGACAACTAAAAGATAAACAGAACAACTTAACCTGAATTTCTACTTCATTTATTTTCAGGATTGGAAAAGTGCTGTCCATTAACAGAAGTGTATGCTGATAAATATGTTTACATATTTCTCCATGAGTTATAAAAATGTTAAAAAGGGTAAATTAAAAAAAAAATTGCTTGCCAATGCCCTTCTCCACATGCATAACCACTAAGTTTTGTTTATCTGACTTTAAAATGCCACGACTCCTCCATTTCTGTGAGAAGACTATTCTGCTCTAAAGTATAATTGCTAACACTAAATGGAGTGTTCCCCACCTCTACCAAAACACAGCTTTAACTCTCCTTGTCTTAATTCCATTTCATTACTCTATAAGGATGCATGCGCATACACAGAACATCTTTGCCTCACTGGTATTTGCTGTTCAGAAATGTATGGATTGTAATCACAACCTACTTCTGTGTACTCAGCTCAGTGCTCCAGCTAGAGTATAGTAAAGGATTTTTCAAGTACATATATACTAACACATACGTAACTATTTCTGGGAAAGCTTCTACTTCACAGTTTTGTTTTTGTCCTAAGTCTCTAAAATCTTACTAAAATGTTCCCTAAAAGGAAGAAAAAAAAAAGAAAGAATTATAGGTTATTTCTCATCACAGTTGTGGAGGAGGAAGTGGTTACCTACTGAGAGGTAGAATGAATCAGTAGAGAATTCCCCTCGTCTTTCTTATGCTCTCTCATGTTGCAGATACCATTCTCTCTTAAATAAGAATTATGAAATACAGTGAGCCCTTTGGTCTTTCCTCTGATCGTGTAAAATTCAGACCGGTGTACTTACTCTATACATCTGCTCTTTGAGAGTGGTACTATTTATAAGGCCAGAACACACAATAGTAATCAATTTAACAAGAAAAATCTGGTCTCAGTTAGTAAATCTTTTCTTTGATCCAGGTTCAACTTTTGCTGATAGGTTGCTGTAAACATAACATTTCCTTTGAATAACAAATAGCAGGAGATACTAGAAGTAAGGAACTGTCAGTAGCAATCGTCACTAGCAATAGCTATGTTATTTTGGTGCTAAAATCACTATTCATTCACTCAAATATACACTTCAGTTATGAAATTAATGTATCACTTCTGCCTTAATGCTACTTTCTTATCAGCAACAACTGTGTAGCAATAAAATTAAGAGCGTTTACTGACAGTAATCCATTTGTGATATGTTCCCTCACAAAATGAAATGCTTCACTTGGTATTTACTTGGATATTTAATTAGTAGTAAAATTAAAATATTATACTTTCTACACGTTCATAATTTGCTCTCATATTATTCCCTCTTTTAAGATAATATCAAAGGTCTTCTGTGTTTCACTAGGATATATTTGTTTTCTGAATTTTTGAATTAATTATTCACTCTTAATTCTTTCCAAAATTGCTGGTTTTCACTGATAAGTTTTTGTTAGGCTAAATGTAGACATGAAGATGACATATAAAACTTGCTCTACATGTGTATCCAGCAGAAGAATGTTCTTTTTAATTATTTGGAACCACTATATCATGCTAACTTTAGCTTCGGGGGCACTTTTTTACTTTCACAAAGGGCCACTTGCTGGAAATAAATCCTAGCCTGCTATATTCAAATTGTTGTGGTAAGCATCTGCATAACTCTCTCTGATCTTCTGAGATCGGCATACAGTGTACCCTGCAGGGAAGCTGTGAAGACAATAATTATCAAGTAAAAGGAAGACCATAATCAAATCTAAATGAGTCTTCCAGTTCACATACCACATAAGGCACACATCCTACATCGACCCTTTTGTCTAAATGAAAGTAGCCAGGGGAGCTGGAGGACAAGTATCCAGCAGTGAAGGTAGGAATAAACAGTCACGGAGAAGAAAATGCTTCTTCAAGATCATTTAGTGAAAACACCTGTTGCTCAATTAGAAATCCCTGTTGGAACCTTCTGTATCTGCCTGAGAATTAATTCATGTCCCAAAAAGACTTCAGCCTGTACAATGCACAGATATGCATGACCACCTAAATAAGGAATACTTATGATATCTTTTTCTGGTAGTCTTCAGTTTTATTAAAGACCATGCAATCAAGCAATCCATTTCAATATCTCAGCCTTCATGTTCAGTGTTTTACATTAAATTGGCAAAACAGCATAAGTAACTACATTTCTGCTTCTGGACAGCATTTTTTATGATGTATATATTACAGCAAACAATAAAAGAATAATGCAGTAGAATACAGAGCTTGGAACAAAAAAATCCCACTGTATTACATAGAATCATAAAATCATAGAACTGAGTTGGGAGACACTTTTAAAGATCATGTAGTCCAACTTCCACACAATGAACAGGGACATCTACAGCTAGATCAGTCTGCTCAGAGCCTGGTTCAGCCTGGCCTGGAACGTCTCTAAGGATGGGGCATCCACCACCTCTATGTGCAGCCTGTTCCAGTGCCTCACCACCTTTTTATTGGAAAAAATTTCTTTCTTATATCCAATCTAAATTTCCTCCGTTTTCATTTGAAACTATTTTCACGTGTCCTATCACAGCAGACCCTGCTGAAGAGGCTGTTCCATTCTTTCTTTTAATCCCACTTTGGATACAGAAAGGCTGCTATCAGGTCTCCCTGGAGCCTTCTCTTCTCTAGGCTGAACAGTCCCGGCTCTCCCAGCCTGTCCTCACAGGGGAGGGGTTCCATCCCTTGGATCATCTTTTTGGTACTCCTCTGGATGTGCTCCAACAGGTCCATATCTCTCCTGTACTGCAGTTTCCACATCTGGATGTGGTACTCCAGGTGAGGTTCATCTGGGCACACTGCTCAAGCCTGTTTAGGTGTCTCCAAATGGCATCCCATCCCTCTGGTGTTCTGACTGCACCACATAACTTGCTGTCATCAGTAAAGTTGCTGAGGATGCACTCGATCCCACTGTTGATGAAGATATATAAGAGCTCTGGTCCCAGCACTGACTCCTGAGGGACATCACTCACCACTGACCTCCATCCAGACACAGAGCCATTGACCATTGCTCTGTGGGTATGGTTTTGCAACCAGTTACTTGTTCATCCAATAATTCACCCATCAAATCCATACCTTTCCAATTTGGAGAGAAGCATGTTATGGGGGACCTTGTCAAAAGCCTTACTGAAGCCCAGATAGATGGCATCAATGTCTCTTCCCTTGTCTATTAATGCAGTTACACCATCATAAAAAAATAGAAGGTTGGTCAGGCAGAACCTGCTCTTGGTAAAGCCATGCTGGTTATCCCATATCACCTCCCTCTCTTTCACATGCCTTAGCATAGCTTCCAGTAGGATCTGCTCCATGGTGTTCCCTGATACAGAGAGGAGGCTGACAGGTCAGTAATTCCCTCGGTCATCCTTTCTACCCTTCTTAAAACTGGGTATGAAGTTGCCTTTTTTCCAGTCACCAGGGACTTCCTCTGATTGCCATGACTTTTCAAATATTATTGAGAGTGGCTCGGTGACGTTAGGCAATTCTGAAATGCATCTCATTAGGACCCATAGACTTATGGATGTTCAAGTTCCTCAGGCAAGCTCAAACCTTATCTTCACTTACAGCAAGTGGGGCATACCTCCCCCAGTTCCCACCTTCCAAACAATCCACTCAAAGATTATATAAAAAGCAGTTGCTTGTGCCATGACTGGAACACTCCATGAGAACAATACAGAAAAGTGAGGTACGAAAAGAGCTTGAGATAACTGTTTGAGAGTTTGCTCCAAACAGTGAACGCATCTGTGTTCACTCACATGAGTACATGCTGCTTACTCCTGCTGGAAATAAAAAAGAAGCTCACTTCATTTAATATATAGAAGATACCGTTTGGCAAATGATGTGTATGCATGGATTAGATTATGTGAGGCAGACAGAGACAAAGTACCTAAATGACTTCATGACATAGATATAACTACCTCCACTTCAAGGAGAGAGTAGGACATGTTTCTACCTTGAAGTGTTAGTTTCAATTCAGTTTCACTTAAAGAGAACCTACTGGCTTTAAATTTGTCTATCAATACAAACACTGATTGTAACACTAATGGCATTTTTTTTAAATAATCAAGCTTTTATGACAGTAACACCAAAATACATCTTAAATCTGAAGCCAATGAAAACCTCATCCCCACACCCCAAATTCATTGGAGAACTTTCGAGTGCTGAGAAATTTATTTGAAATCATTATATAATTTAGAGAAATGTGAAGTCTTCTGTTAACCAGGCTCATCGAGCTGTAGGTACAGTGGAATAATTTATTAACTCTTCATTACTGTACCGCACTCCTCTTATCCTCCTGCTGCCTCTCCTGTAGTTTTAACATGATCTTGTGTACCTGAAGTGCCTATCTACTTCACTGAAATATATATATATATATTTTTCCAAACAATATATTTCCTAATTATTATTTTAATCATTTATGGGACATGAAGCTTGTTCCTCATAACTACGAAAGTATGAAAATATAGTTTCAGAGGTTTCATATTTTGACGTTGTTTGAAAATCACACTTAAACTTCTGCTTCCACTGAAAAATCACATGAATATCTTTATACGCTTTAACACAAAGTTAAGCCAAAATTCACATTTTGCTTTATAATTTCTTAAATTTGTTGTAGCTAATACAACAGCTCAATTTTACATTTCTTTGACAGACAGATGAAAACATTTTACTTTGTGTGCTAGGGTAAATATCAGAGTAATGTATGAAGCACTTTAGAGTAACAAGCTTGAATAGATGTTCAAATTGTGAAGGGAAGGATCAAGAGAATCTTTGAAGTAAATATAGTTCCTAATGATTTACTAACTAACTGAGCACACTGTACCAGCCTTTCCTTAAGATGTTGGCTTGCTTCCAGAGCCTCATCTCTGGATAGAAAGCACCCAAAACTACTAATTTGTCTGTAGGAAAGACAGTCAGGTGCATGGGTCCCTCAAAAGGGCTGACAAGCAGAATTTGGGCACCCAGTACCTGGGGATGACAGGTTCTGCTCTAGCTATCCACCAGCCAGCATCCTGTTGAGGCATGAAGAGGAGGATGCAGTCACTGAATCTTCTGAAAATTTTCCCATGATATATTTGCTCAGTGACTTCCAACTAGAGAATATTGTATAATTATGTAATTATGGGCTTTTGAAGATATCAGTTGTTCCTACCATCATCCATCAGTAGTTGCAATACATCACGTTCAGTTGGATAATTAATATATATTTAGAACACATTGTTTGCAACACAGTAGAGGTTTTGCAGTTTATCGTTTCTGGATTGGCTCTGGAAAATTTGATCCACTAGATAATAATCGATCTTCAAAAACTTGTGATCTCTCATAAGAATGGGTGTGCTGAGGACACAATCTCTTTAGCATGTAGGATCACGTAGTTTTCTGCAGGACAACATTCAGGAAAAAGACACATGAGAAATAGAAGTTGTTCTCTAAACATGTGTATGTGCAAAGCATGGGGACAAATTCAGGCTGGCTTCTCCTTCATATTTTGTGTATTCTTTGTTTCTCTCCTTCTAACACCGCAAACTCACCATCTCACTTTATTATTACTGTAGCATAAGGATCTTCTGTCAAGATTAGGGGAGCTATTTGGGTATACGCCCACTTACAGGAATGAGCAGCACATGCAAGATGGCCTATCTGAAAACTGGGTTAGAGTAGAACTTGTTTTGAAATAAGTGTATTCTAAAAATTACCAGTCTGAATCATGCTACTGAAAAGAGAATTTTCATCGACTCTTTCAGTGAGTTACTAAAATGGGTATAAAACATACAAACTGAAATTTTTTTCTGCTCCTATACGTAAAAACAGGAAGGGTGTATGGTGAGTGCTGCATTAATGCTAAAATCAATGACAGTGGCTAAACCTTTTCTCCATGCACAAGAATGCAGAGGAGATGCATTTTGTACTTTAAGAACAGAAATTAGCACTAACTAATAGGTCTCAGTAGGGTCAGACTCCAGCAACAGCTAAGTGGACTTCAAGTTTTATTCTGATTTTATTAGCTCGCATTGTTCTTTCTTAAAGCAAACTGCAGAAGTGAGCAACAAAATTTAATTCTTGAACTAGTTTGCATGATGCAAAGGAGAGGTACTGCTCTCTGTCCACAGCTCCTGTTCTAATTTGAGGAGCTTGTATGTCAGACAGAGGAAGCATGTCACTTCAAGACAGCCAGTTAACAGGTAGGTACTCACAGCACACTGTGCTTCTTCACGGATATTTTGTTTCTGGTTTTCACTTTGCTTTCTGTAATCTAGATAGAAAGCCACTGACTATGTATTACCTGGAAAAATAACTGGGTACCCATGAGAAGAACATATTTTTAATTAACAAGCCACCCATTCAACAATAAATAGACTTTTAATCTTTCCTTTAAGTTATATGCAACTGCTCTCCTGTATTTCAAGAAATATTTGCTCGTTACTTACACACGTAAGAGGAAGATATGCCTTTATATGTTGTAATAGCATTTTATGGTAAAACTACACCTAATAATACAAGTAAAAGAAAAAAACTTGCCCTGAGTTCTAAATATTGACCAGAGGTCATGTTTACCCGAGCAATACAGAAAATTTTTTTCCTGATGTTTGATTGCTGTTTAGAAATGGCTGCTTTGAAAACCAGAATACAAAACTCACAGCAAAACAAAATGAGAGGATTTTGTTTTTTAACAAATGCAGATGGCAGAAGACTACATTTCTGTATTAGTGGAGACAATCTACAATATTTCTATTTTACATTAAAAAGGAAAAAAATAGTTTTATTGAGCGACATTAAAAAGGGAGGGAAAAAATGATGACAAATAACAGATTGGTAATTTGCCACTGCCCAGCATACTTAGAATCTAGCTAGAGTAATCACTGGCCCCTTTGAGGATGTATTTCACTGACACTTTTAAAAGTGCTTTACATCATTTTACAATGATTTGCAAATCCTTTCAACTAACCACATGATTTTTTTTTTTGAAGATATGAGGTCAGACATAGGCAAATCCCACTAGTATCCGAATTACATCTTAGATGTTGCTTGACTTCAGGACTCTGTCAGAAAATAATCCATATTAGGAAAATCACTACGTGTGTTTGAAGGACAAGGATTTAGACTTTTCCACAAAATTCACTGCACCCTGTCACTAAATACATGTTGCCAAAATTACTGTACCAGTGCTCGTGATTTCAAGGAAAACAAAATAAAGACTAAAACAACAGGAAGCGAAACTTCAATAGAACGTTTACTAAGGAGTTGTTTGGTTTGGTTTGGTTTTATTGCTTCTTTTGAAGAATTCAGTAAAACAGAATTTAACATTTACTAGCCTCGTGGGAGAAAGTATGGGGAGTCCTAAAGCTTTATTAATATATATTAAATAAAATTCCGTTGGCAGAAAATGCAGCTCTGAAAAGCAAATGTGCTTGTCCTGATATGCATATTTAATGTCAACTCCTTTATCCCTCAAATCTCTTTGAGGAGCATGTTGAAGTCACAGACAAATAAAAATAAATATCAGAGATTACTTCCAATGTGAACTGTTTTGGAGAACACAATAAGCATTGCCAAATGGTCAGCCAAAAAAGATACTAACATAATTCAAAGCCTTCAGATCTGATTATATATCTATCTAAGTATTATACCTTGAATTCTTCCTCTATAAAACACAGCATTAAAACTGGGGTGATGCACCTCTGGAAATTATTCACGTTGTCTTAATGAATTAGGAAAGTGGTTTATTTATTTCTGTAGTAGCTTACTTATTGACACATTTGTGTGTGTGTGCAAAAAGTAATTTCTGGTTAATACTTGAACCATCTGTGCTATTCTAATCCTAAGCTTCTTAGTCTGTACGTATAAAAAGACTTCTATTTTGTCTTGAAGGGGTCTTGAGGATTTTCAGTTCCGCTGAAATTTTGTTCAGATCTCTTTTATGTGCTTTCAATATATTATGAACTTCAAAGTAACAAAACATGAGACACTGTTCTATTATAGATAAGATACAAGCAACAGCATTCAAATGAATGAACTCCATTAAAATAATGCAAAATTAACAGCAAAAACAAAACAGCTATATATTAACTACCATAAAAAGAAAAATGTCAGCTATCAATTTTTGAATACTTTTTCCTAAATTACAAGAATGTTTAAAAATTTATATTTATTATATATTTATCATTTAAGTATGATTTCCTTTTGCTTTTATTTTGTTTTACAAGCAATGAATCACTTTGTGATTCAAGTTCCTTCCTAAAGTAATCCTATTTAATTTTCTTGCCTTTTCCGCACCTCAGAGGAATTAGTGCTTTTACTAAAAAAAAAAAAAAAGCAATTCTTTCACATAAAAGCAATATTTCATCAGTATTCTGATTCTGGCAAAGTATGCTATTCTACAGAATATTTTGGCCCTACAGTTCTTCTATATGTGCTATATTTCCTAGACAAACCTGCATCTTTTCCTATTGAGTTCTGTTCTGATTTATGTAGATTGAGGAGAGACGATAAAATTAACTTCTTCAGACTGCATTTTTTGCTACAGAAGTCATCAGGCAGAAGTATTCTGTGATTCAGAGCAAAATTAAAGTATGATTTCATCAACCTGTGAAACAGACGTAAGCTTACATAGTAACCGGGACTAATATTTCTAATAAAACATCCTTTTTAACAAAACTGAAAATCAATAATAAGAGAAGTTCCAAAACTGACACTAGCCTTTTGAGAAACTGGAAATAGATCTTCCTGTCAAAGACTAAAACTACTCTCCTCTGTCTAGACTGCACTGGGAGCAAAATTATCAGATTTTCATTTCCTCAATTTCACTCCACAGTGGCAAAACATGCAAGTATTGATTCAACTGCTGAAACAAAAAGCAGGAGAGCTCTTCACCTCAGCAGGGTCAATGGGTTTGTGGGTGTCTAATTATACCTATACAGGGCATATAAATCTTTCTACTAGTCATTACGTGGACATAAGAGTCCAAAGGCATCATTAGAACCCTTTTAGCTAAACACTCATCCTTCTTTTGTTTTATGAGGGGTCAAAGAAACTGGGAGTTAATATTATCGTGGCTCATAGATTTTCAAATTTGTGTTTGAATACAGGAAGATATGCTTTGAAGGAAAAGACTGTGTACGTATCCATGCATGTCTGCATACAGGTTGGAGCTCTGTACGTAAATGCATTTACAGCTGCTTCTCTTTGTACAGAATTCATACGAGATATGCTGTAATGTAAACAGCACAACTACAAGGATGTTCAAATGAATTGTGGTATGTTACAAACAGAGTAGTCCTAAAGTCCTTGGTGAGTATTAATATGTAAGGGGAAAAAAAAATAAAAATAAAAAAATAAAGCAAAGTGAGCTGAAAATGCTAGTTATGACAAGAGTACTGATCATACTTTTCATCCCTGTGGATTTCACTCTAATTTACAATTTACAGAAAGCTTTATCTTTTTTCAATATACTTACTGAAAGGAGCTGATTCATAAAAAAAACCCGAAATATTGACAGTGCAATGAAACATTAAGAATCAAATGAAAAAGAAGTGACTATTATTATTTAAGAGGTGTGCCACATAATACAACTTTGTATCCTTCTGAGAGTATTCTTCAGATGAGTTCTAAGTCATGTAATCATCATTTTAAGACAATCCTAGGAAAGCTGCCATATTTTGCAAGCAGAGTACACCGATGCAGGGTGCTCAGCTTTTTGAACATTAGATGGAGTTAGAGCCTTTCATTTTATCTAGGAGAGTAGTACTGAGATCCTATATCAAGAGTGAAAGTGATATTTTTGTAGTATTCATTTACTAAGAATTGAATATCCATCTTCAAAACTGACCTACCTACTTGAAACCAAGGGCTACGTGAGCAGTTAGCTCAAGTGACCATAAAAGAGGCAAGCAGTCACAATGGTGAGGACGTGGGCAGCAAAATATCAGATAAATAAATAAATAAGTAAATATGAGTGTTCATACCACTGAAAAGGAAAACATAGTCCAGACCTAGATTTTTAACTAAATTACTTCCAGTGTTTTGGTAAAGGATATTTCAAGGGAAAAGCTACTGCTCTGAAGAGTTTAGAAGATCAGTGAGACATATTAAAAACTGTGGATAGGATTACACAGTGAGATTATGCACAATAGCAAAAAATGAGCTTGATGATCCAGTAGATGATCCTTTCTGCCTTTTGGTTGTTATGCTTCTATACAAGGTTCCTTCTGAGTCTTGGTGCAGGTGAAACAAAGGCCTATCCTACATGGTTATTTAACGATGTTTCTTGGCTGAAAAAGCAAAATGCCTCCAGACCAACTTTCTCTTCCCTCAGCTCTCATCAAAACTCCAGTCTCACTGCAAATGGACTGGAGAAAGTAGGTACACTGAGCAGAAACTGATGAGGAATCTGAAAGCCCAACCAAAGTTAAAATGAGAACAGTTCATGTGTTGATGTCACATTCAGATGTGATCACACCAAGATCCTCCAAGACGCCATCCACAGATGAGTAGTTCGGGCAGCTAACAATTGCTGCTGACCAAAACTCTCTTTTCAGGCCTATCACCAAGATGTGTTGAGATCTGTGGAGCTGGGCAGAGAACTGCATTTCATCTTCAGTTATTGGGGACTCAGCATTGCATACCCATGTGCAGACATGGTAACCCATCACCATCCCAAAGAACTCTCATGGGAATGGAAGAAAACTCTGGAGGACTGGAATTGCATCTTCCAGCTGAGCAAATCATGGTCTAGATATCAAGAAGCCACAGGACGTAGCCAAGGAAAACCTGTTGGTCCCAAATAGTCTGCTGAAGCAGGCTCTGAGAGGAAAGGCAGCACTTGGTACCTTCTCCTGGGAGTTCTGTTATGGCTGTGACCTCCCACCTATTTCTCTGCCAACATGTATTGGCACTTGACCAGAATGGAGAGGTGTATATTATCCCACACAGATGCAAAACTAGCACAGTTCTTGGATCAGTGTCTCAGTGGCTGCCTTTCCCTTGTCCTCACCTACTGATCTGTGCAAAAGCTGCCTGCAGTAAATGCTCACTAGCCTGGAAGAAATTATATCATACCTCATTTCTCAGGCACTGCATCTACATGAAGCAATATGGACCAAGGATCTGTATGTAAATTACTCTAAATTATGTGGTCATGCTGGAGATTCAAGTGGCTCAGGTAAGAGTGGATCAGTGGTGAAAAAGGAGCTGTGGTAAAGCAGGATATTTTTTGGCTCTCAGATGAATAATAGAGGGGAAAAAAAAAAAAAGGCAAAATAATCCTTTTTGTTTTTTTCCTGCTGTTTTGAACAGGGATTTCCAAACTCCCAGACACCCAGGTACTGATTAAACAGCAAGAGATGTGAGAATTCATGAACTCTCTATATGTGTGAAACAGAAATAAATGGATATGTTAATTTACAATGTATAAAGAAATGCAAATAATCCATAGTTAGAGCTAAAATATATGGAGATATCCTCACTATGTTGTCAGCTTTGAATGGAAATGTAAAAAAATAATCCAAAGATGTTTCCTATACATCTGAAGACACATAGGATAGGAAAGCAACTTATAATCAATATTAATGGAGAGGATCAGGCAGGATAAAGGGTTCAACAGAGAAAAAGGTCATATAGTTACCAAACTGTTCAAATTTATATTTCTCAATTTGCTATGCCTGCTGAATTCTAACTGTGGAGCTTCATCCTCCTATGCTAAAATTTTGTATAAAAATGAAATATTTATATATTTGTTTATAAATACATATTTTAATTTAATCTAAGAACTTAAGAAATTTATGCTAACTCATTTCAATTCATCCTTAACAGCTGGACTTTTCAATTTGTCAGTTTTGCAGTTTTAATTCTGTTTTATTATAAAAGGACGTATCCTCATTTCAATAATATTAATTATTAATTAGCTAATTAGCTCCTATCATCTCATCAAATCTAAATACGAACCACTCCGATATATATTTAAATTGCAGTACCTACCAGAAGTGCTTATCATAAATAGCAAATGACTAGCTAAATCATTTTTTTACATTCAAGTACATTTCTTGACGAAGAGATCAAATATTCCAGAGATTAGATTACAGGCAACATAAGAAGTATCTACTTTTTGCCTCTAAGACAGAAACAGAGAATTAGGCTTTCCTGAGAAGTTTGATTATCAGAGAATTCAAGAAACAAGATTGTTTCTTGAAGCCAACAAAGCATCCATACTCTTTCCGAACTCTGGATTTTAATTCTAGTCCCTTCTGTGTTTCTGGCATCACTGTACTGATCCCTTCTGCTTTCTCCTGAATCCAATGGAAGTCTTCTGGTCTCCTAACTTTACTGAATATAGAAGTGTATAATCACAATGCATGATTTTCTGACCAAACTCAGGAACCAAGTTGATTCAGGTTTTTCCTGGCAGCAAAGACAAATTGTATTGAATTTAAGTGCTGACTCACACAAAAACTTTGTATTAAAAGAATCGTTGTGGAAATGTATTTGGAATAGCTAACTTAATCACAACTCAAAATACAGTAACTTGTTTTAGAAAACTGTTAAGAGTTTCCTTATCATAATTTTTTATTTATACTTATATGGTTTAAAACTTATGTGGTGTAAACAATCCTAGATACATCTTTATTGAAACATTTCTTTTTTAAAGAATCAAAAAAAAATTTATATATCACTTAAAATCTCCCTTGTGTTCACTCTCACTTTTCCAGCCAAAACCAAGCTTTTTATTTCTACTACTGGAATATCATAACAGAGATTCCTGAATAACCTCCTTTTTTTTTTTTTTATCTTAAAGAGGTGTATGTATATTTATTGCCTTCAGTGGAAAAACACTGAATTGAAGGAAAAATACTAAAAAATGAACAAGATAAAGGTCTTATTACAGAAAGATGTTTATTTTCCTTTGTATTGTCTTTTTTGCTTGCTAGTAAATTCTTCACTATCGGAGGAAAACTTTGTATTACAATATCAGCCCATGACACGGCCTTGATTGTAGAATATGATGAAGCTACTTCAGTCACTCACAAAAGATCATAATAAGAGTTAAAAATGAAATCAAATCAAAATAATAATTCAAAAAAAAAACCAAAAAACAACAAAATAACCCAACATTCTGTAATATGCCCTTCCTGCATACTCCTCACTACACTCAGATCCCACAGTCCCTTAACATGCTTCTCAATCATCTTCTCATTCATAAAGTAATCTATCCTTCCATGGATAAATGTTTATTCAGAGTGGGTCGCTTGTGCACAAAAAAAGTCTCTCAAATCCAAGAAATGCTTTTTTTTTTTTCATTATGGGTCTTTTCTTACTAGATTTTATAAGAGTTGCTTTAAACGAAACCAAAATGTGCCCAGTAAATGAAACAAGATTAAGAAAAAAAAAGGGAAGTTTTGAGGAAGTTTTAAGCCAACCACTGACTACTAAAAAAATTCAAATAAGCAGCTCAGTGTTACCTTACAGTGCTTAATGAAAAATTTTACTGTATTATCCCATTCATATTTCTGGCATAGTATTTCTATGGTACTTAAAAGGTTAATGTCTTAGCCATTTTAGAGTTCATGCTGCAGCTAGATAATATACTTAATGGCAGCAAAGCTTCAAACAATTTTCTTGCAACATTAGCTGCATTTGAAAGTACAATCTTATGCTGCTTGCTCTTGTTTAGCAACATTTCAGAATAATTGGACAGTGCATGTATTTACAGTGGAGAAAATAATATATGCTATTAACACTGCTTATGATGCTTATCATTACTTTAGATGCAGAGTCTGAAAAAATATTGACAAAACTCATGTTCTAAATACATCCTCATTAAGTAGAAAGCATCTGAGCTTGTGGGACTCAAACCAATGCTTAAACTTTTTAGATATACTAACAAATATGTTCTGATTTCATCAACATTCTTAAAGATAGTATCCAATATTTTTTTAAAATGAACTAATGGAAATACATCTAAACCACTGTTTACTGAATTTACTTGAAAAACAACAGAACAACTTTGCCTTAGGCTGGCTGATTTTTATTTTTAATTTTTTATTTTTAATTTAATGAGATCTGAGCATTCAACATCCCATTCAAGTCGTATGGTGCTCAAATATGGGATTCAATGCACAGTTCTCATCACCCACCTTAGGACGGTTTTTTGGTAAGCCAACACTGGTGTGTACTGCATTCACTCTTTAGAAAATCTTAATCAAAAGATTACTCGTTAAAGGCACCCAGTGTTGAAAGAAATCACATTGGAGCTTTGCTCTCCTTAAGTACATTATCTATCTGGAGCTCAAACTTAAAAGGTTAAGATGTTAACCTCGCCTCTATACTACAGATAGTGTTCTACAAATACTAATGTGATACTGAGTTTTCTTAAAAGGGTAAGGGGAGTGAAGCAAACAACTTTTGGACTTAAAATCAGTAGCACGAGTAAAACATGAAAACAACTTTTTAAAGACACTGAAATCCAGGGACATTTGTACCATGCTGGTTTGGAAGCCTTTTATGGGTTTAAATCCTTATATCTGTCCCATGCAGGTGTACATTAACGATGAGTCTGTTTGATTTTGAGTGTAATGGTACCCAACACACCTCAAGTATTGCCTTGAATCCTGGCCCAAGTGCATAATTGCAGCAATCTACTTTTGACCAATCATTACATTGTACACAGACTGTAAAGACTTAACATATGTAACTAATACATAATGAGAACAATCTTCATTAAAACTTCTAATAAATGCTCACTGTGTATAACATATTCATGACTGACTGTCGAGTATGGTGTTTTGTATCTGGGGCTTTCAGTCTATTTCAAGTGAAAATATATAATTCCAGGCTACTCTTCCAATACATCACAGTCATTTTCTGCACTTTAGTTGTTTTTCTCTCCATTTTCCCCACAAAATAAAACATCATTACAGCAGGTTTAAAGTGCACTTTAGTGCCTGCAATCTTCCCATGCTATTCTTTAATATTTCATCATTAAATAGCAAAATAACCTGATATGATCCTAATTTAGTGCCAATTACATTGCATTGATCAAAGTGACCTTTTCATACTGGAGCACAAAAATCAATCCCGCTGTACAACAAATGTCAGGGGGATGAGAGCAACATATAATCTGTGACAATCAAAACATTACTTACAAATGAAATCACCAATGACCTGCATGCCAAGGCAATTTCTGCATAATGTGCACTGGTTTTGTTTGCAGCTTTTGTTGGGATTTTTGTTGTTGTTTTGTTCCCCACTGTCTGCAGCCAGACTTAGTTGTGCTATTTCAGTTTCACTGATAATACTGAAAATGGTTGAAGCTCTATGGTCGTTACCAAAATAACTTCACAAAGTAACTATAATCGGTAATGCATCTTTAATGTTCAGTGAACTGTGATCTTCTATGAATCCAACTGTCACACTGCCTTCCAACAATGCTCCCACACTGAAGTTTAGCAGTATTCCAAAATCCAACCCAACTGACTTGGTAGAGGCGGAGGAAATAGGAATGATTGCTCAGAGTTCCCCATTGTTTTGTCCTCATTCAGCGTTTCAGAAACTAAGATTTGACTTAAATATTAGCTCTGCTAAGTTAGTGGATCTAATAGTGTCCAGACTTCACCAGTAACATCCAAGTTCAGTTTAGGGTCCAAGATACAGAGGCAACAGGCTGCACAGGCAATATGGCCTACTATCTGGAGTTAGCAGGCACTCAAAGTATCTTTACCCTTTAATTCAAAAGAAATTAAGAAATTTAAACTAATTTTCAGGGTCATTTTACTTAAGTACCTTTTAGCTATACAATAAAGCTATCTCAACTTCGGCTTGCTTTGAATTCTGGTAATGATGAATGGATTGGGGATGATCCCTCCATTGAAACAATTTTTACCCACACTCAACAAGATTTAAATTGATCCATGAATCTGTAATTTGTGAATTTGTAATTCATTAGTCGAAGTTACTAAACAATGTATCTGAACAAGGTCGATTAAATCCATTGTTTTTAACTATTCCACTATTGTGAACTTTCTACAGGACGATATTTAAACTATCGGGGTCTTCTTAAAGCATGTAAACTGCTCAGGTATATAACCTATTGAAATTATAGGGTCTTTGAGCACATACAATGCTGTGGTCTGTTGCGGTCTTCTTCAAGCATTTAGCCCTACAGATGTAGCTGTGGCTGCAAGATAACAATCAATCTGCTCAAGTACCTGAATAAGATTTAAAGAATCGGGGAGATGAGGTTTCCTGGTGGAAGCCTGTGTGATCTTGCCAAAGAAATTTTTATCTTTTCTTGCATTCGTTGCTTTCTTTTAAAATAAAGGTAGCATTAATTCTCCATCCTTTCTTTTTTTTTCCCTTTTTTTTTTTTTTTAATCTTTTTAGTTTTTAGCATGATCCTGCATGCCAGCATAAAGTATTGTCTCCCAGGATTTGAAACAATTGAAACAATTCCCCTGGATTTTGTTTGTTTGTTTGGTTCTGTCCTGTATTCTGTTCCCTAGAGAGAAACTGTTTAATTTAAATAATTTATCCATAAGAAAAATCTCCAAGGCCTGGCTATTTCCCTGCTCAGGCACACTAATCTATCTACTAATCAAGAGAGAGCATTGGAAAACCTAACTCAGTATCAGTCTCAAAAGTGCTTGCTCTTCCAGATGTTTTAAGTTAAGATCCAAAATAGACAAAAATAATTAGAGAGAGAGAGATTCGTAGGGTTTTATCATCCCTATTGCTGTTCTGGGGGTCACAAAACATTTCCTTTTATAGCATTTTGCAGATAATGAGACCATACTCTGTCAGATAGGAATACCTAAAAAAGGGAAGCTAGCTATGTTTTCTAGCCCATAGGTGAATGAAACCTTTAGTTCAAGACTTGAGAGCCTCAGAGGGCCTCTGCCTCAGTGTTAAACACCATTTGGGGTTCTAAAGGAAAAAGCTATAATTTGGATCTTTCTGTTAAATTTGTAATTTTTTCCTTGCTATCTTTCAGTAGCATTTGTTAGAGATGCCATACATGTTTCCCCCACCATGCCGATTAAATACTGTTCTTTCTCTTGGCCACATAATAACAATATCCCTCTTCCTAGCAAGTCCATTAACAGACATAATTTATGACTGACACTTCCACAACTCTGTATGTAGTCCTGGCAAGAACTAAGTAATATTCAAGACCTGCTTATGAACGAAATCCAATTCATTTCTTGTTGATGCAAAGTTAGTTTCACACTAATGTAAAGGAGCAGTATGGGCAGACTGTTAAGGTGACTCTTTTATTTTTAACATGTTCTCCAATCCAATTTGCAGCTTAACAACCTCACCATAAATGACGTGATTAAGTTTTATACATTTCTGTATATTTGATGTATTTACCCAAATGCAGCTGTCACTTTGTATACTGTTTCAGATGTTTAGAACTGAATCAATTGTTTAATCACGCTATCCGAAGACAATTCTTTTTTTTTTTCAGTGTTAAGCTGTAATGAAACATGAGCTAGCATAGTAAGGATGAATATACAAATCTGAAAAAAAGATTTTTCCATCATTATACGAAGATTGTAAAGTATATTGACCATGAAAAATCAGTTGAATAGATTAATTAATTCATCATTTCTGTCAGATGTAATCAATTCAATATTTTACACCACTACATTCAAAATTACCATCCCAACTTGAACTCCAACATGTCCAGATTATTCTTTAAAATGAAGACTTTTATTTTCTTTCAACAATTATCCTGAGTCATGAATGAAAACAGGAATCTGCTGTATCAAAAAATAGTCCATGTTTTGACTGATTCTGGCATTTTAATAATAGCTGCTTTATTACATTAAAGAACCATAAATAAGAATATACTTTATAACTGGGGGGGACAAGCATAAAAGCAGTAGTGTTTATTGTATAAACCAACACTAGATCTGTCTAAATTCGTGGCCTAAAATCTAGAAACTAGGTGTTTCATGTACACCAACTTTTTCATTTCATGGTAAAATATAGGAAAAATTGCAGTAAGTAAAAGAAAATCTGGAGTTTTGACATGTCAGTATACAATACAATTTAGCCTTAGGTCTAAGCTCTATAACTTTTCAATTATCAGACTTGACCAAGATATGATACATAATCATCATCGCTTAACACAGAGCAAACTGTGAAAGTTAGACAACAGTTGAAAGCTAACTCAAATAGGGTTTATACGAAAAAAATGTATTAGGTAATAACTCTTAAAATAAGAGGATGTCAATGAACGAAAGTAAAATTAACTTTTACAGCAAAAGTACACATACGACCCTTACACTTTAATAAACTATCTAATCTATTTGATCATTCAGCAGAGCTTTGAAATATTTAAGATGTAGAATGCCAGGGCATTTCACTGTCTTAAGGAATTTGCTGGGTAACGTTATCTCTAAGGCTTTTATTTTTTATTATAAGAGGCATTTAAAATTATTATGTTTCTAATGGCACAATTTCTATGAATACCTGATTTTTCTCTTATCCGTATCCTTGTAAATCTGTACGTCTAAACTGCATTCAGATATTTAATCCTCAGATACTACAGAAAACTAATTGTTAGTCTATTCTCATTATAAATCATACTTAGTTAGAGAAAATCAGATTTGCTTGGATCCCAAAATGGAAAATTATTCACTTAATTCTTTACAAATTGCACAGGAGATAATATCTGATAATCCATTAAGAACAACTTAATCAATGTCTATCATTGTAATGTAAAGTATACTGATAACAGTACGCATATTGCTGATTAAGAGTACTGCCATAGTGGTTTAGACAAATTTCAAAGAACTTCGAATTCATAGTTTGCTAATGTATCGATCCAATAATTTGATTAAAGATGAATAGCTGAAGTATTCTGAGTGCGCAAGAATTTGAGTCCAAATATCTCAGTACAGTATGATAAAATAATCAAAGAGGCAATTAGGAAAACTAATTTCCTTTAAAGACATAAATAAACACAGTTCACTTGGCTGAATCTAAACGTTGTGGGTTTCAGTAGAAATATTCTTACCAATTTCAGTGGGCTGTAAGGACTTTGCCTTCTAGGATCAGATCTCTCTTTTAACAAACCACACGCAAACAGCATTTTAAAAATAAAAGATGGCTTTCAGAGGAATTGAATAGGACAAGTCACACTTATACTTTGCTTTAAGCATGTCTTGGAATGAGTTTGCTGTATGTATATTTACGCACTAAAGGATCCGAACTGACCTGAAGCAGATTAAGTGATTAAAGTGTGCAACTCAATGAATTCCAGAAACACGTTTCAAGTCCCTGAGTCATTCACATGCTGTTCAGCTGTTTATGCACTGTGAAAAAATGGTGTATGAGAATCACACAGAACAAAACTATTCTCATAAAGTGGGCATGTAGTATGTGCACGTCTTCTGCTAAAATGACCTTCACCCACCTTCTGTCTCGTTCTGTGCTCTAAATAGTTCCTTAAGATCCTACTGAACTACAAGTAAAGTCAGAAAGGGAAACAAATCTTGAATACTTTCTATCTAGACATTTCATAAAGCCCTAAAATATTTCCTCGTTTTTAAGAGATACCACTTGTATCAGAAAATTAAGTGTCCTTGAACTACATTTCCTTGGCAAACATATTAAAATGTTGGTTATAGAAAATACACTTTTTTAATTTTTTTATTTTTTCCTTTCAAGACAAAGGGTTGGTACTTTAAAAAAAAAAAAAAAGAAAAAAATCAGTCATACAAATTCTTCTTCCAGTCTGAACAGAGAGAGCTATTCTAGGAGCTCTATTTGTTTAAGACAATAGGTCTAAATTGATTAAACTAATCATTTTATTCTAACTGCTCTTTTTAAAGACAACTGCTGATTGCATGCCCCTTTTGTAGCTGTAGCTGAGCCCGAGACAATACAAAATAACCATCTTGCCAGTTGTCACAACTATTTGCTCACTTTAATTAAACATAATATATAAAACCATATAATTTACATCTAATTGGGAAACATCTTCTATAGTCAGAAGGCAGCATGGTCTGATGGAATAAGGAGAGGCCTAGGTGTTAACAGTTCCTGAGCTATGGTCCACCAGTATTAGAGAACCACATCTGGAGTTAAAGAAACGACCTAATCTTTAGATTTAAGAGCTGAAGTTCAGTTACAGAGGGTAATTTCAGTCAACCATTGACTTCATGAGTGCATTTGTAAGAGCTGGCTTAAGTCTGAAAGATGCAGACCTTAAAAAAAGAGAAAAAGGATTTTTCCCACTGAATTTCAGGAGCAGCATTTTGTGAGAACAGTAAGGTTGTGGTTAAGGCTGGCCTTTAGATAAAACTGAAGAAGGTCTGAAGCTGCAGGCTTGCCCTAAAGCAATACAAAAATAAGCAAGCAAAACAAAAAGCTGTGTTTCACAGTTGTGCAGTGATTTGTCACAGTTTATTTCTGCAGAGTTTAGCAAAAAGTGAATTGTATGCATAACAGTCAAACTACATGAAATAACAGGAGTGTGTTTAAGGAAGGAGAGCCTAAGAGTCATCCAAACATCACTATTATACTTGATGAAATAAAAGAGGTGAAGAGAACTCCTCTCCAAATTGGCAGAAGTGAAATGAAAGAGTGCTAACTAAACTTCAGCAGATCTGACATTGCTCACAGCAAATTCAGAAACATTTATTACTGCAGATGTCACTGGGGCCAGGGAAGGTGAACATACAGCTTTAACATTTGACAAAATCTGATGCTGGCATTTGAAGAAATAAATGAATGAAAACTGTGAAGAAAACTCTCATCTGTTTTTGATGAACATTTTACACATATACATAAAAACAGCATTTATTTGTATTCAGTACAACTCCAAAAAACAACAGTTTCAACAAAGACAGCAGCTTTTTGCATACGGACAAATCAGATGCTAATAAGTCATTATGCAGTGTAACAGGCCTAACTTTTTTTTAGATTTTCAGTGTGCTTTCAAAACTTTATCATGAAATCTCATGCTGCTGTTTAAAGTGTTTCTGTTGTTGTTTTTTTTTTTTTTTCTCAGAAAGACCCAAAAGAAGGAAACTTTAGAAGCAAAGAAACAATCTATTGTAATTCATGATCTGGTATACCTATTATCAGCAGTGCACTTAATGGAACAGGCCAGCATCCATGCTTCAGTCTAAGTTAATCTCTTGCTTTTCTGATTGAGAGCTCTTTTTCTCAAACAAAGGAAAAAGCATTAAGGTAAAATATGCCCAAAGGTCCATTTATTGCATATAAAAATTAACCAGGACCCTTTTCTCACACATGGGAATATACGTGCTATTAAATTCAAAACAATTAAAGTGTACTGACAGAGAAGTGACACCTGTATTTAGGGGATAATATCTTTCTCACTGTTAGACTAAAGCTTTAACAGCCATGATTTTTTTCATTCTTTTTTGACCCAATATTCTTCATGGTTTTCATATGGTTTGTGGTTTGGTCTCCATGCATGTTCTTCTCAGTGAAATTTTTTACAGCTAAAAATAATTTGTCACAACTGAGTAAATTTACAGAGTTCTAATGTACAAATAGTTTATGAACTAGACTGCTTACTGACATCCAGGGGAAATGCAGAAGTACAGCAGAAACAGAATCTCCATACACCACGTTCCACCCACATATCTGTGTCCTTATAAGTAGGTCATCAGGACTCTTACTACTGTGCAAGCAGGAGCTGGACCCCTCCTTGGGGGCAGTTGCCTATTCTGGAGAAAGGAGACTGAGCAGGGGACAGTCTGGCATTTTGGCAATGACGGAACTGCTAAACTAAACCCTCATTTTGTCTTTTATGTTTCCCTACTCTTACTACACATAAAGATCCAGAATACAGAAATTTTGGAACACCTATGAAGTAGCATTCACAAAGAGAATATATAATAAGCAATAGACTGAAACAACAATATGAACTGAATTAGAAAACTTCAGGACAAATCCCCTTATTCGAGTTCTGATCAGCTGGGTCTTGCTTGAAAGCCAGCCTCTGTCCAGTAATGCATTAAGAAGCACTCTTTGCATCTAGACCTTGATTCCAGGACATCTGTATTTTGTAGTCAGCTGTAGTATGTTTGTTATAGCACTGATATCTCCCAAGCAGTCCCTGAAAAACCAGAGGTGTCACAAAAATGTTATGCAGTGGATAGTATGAAAACAGCTCTAGTTGTTAGATGTCAGTGGAGATCTATATGAGTCATCAGAGGTACGTTATTTACTGAGACAGTAGTGAGGTGCTGGAACAGGTTGCCTAGAGAAGTTGTAGATGCCCCATCCCTAAAGGTGTTCAAGGCCAGGTCGGATGGGGCACTGGGCAACATGATCCAGTGCCTGATTTACTGACTGGCAACCCTTCCCATGTCAGAGGAGTTGGAACTAGGCGATGTCTGAGGTCCTTTCCATCCTGAGCCATTATATGATTCTATGATGATGCAACTCATTGCAGACCACTGGGCGTCTTTCAGGGACAGATTTTCCTGTTTCTTGTCTATATCCTAGCCACTAGCACAAGAGATGGAGATTACTTTTGTTACCTTCTGCATCTACAGAAAACTTCATCGTGATCTGAGTACTCTGATAACGTCAATACTTGAAGCCTGCTATTCAGCCCAGTACTACCTTCCAGGGCAGTATCAGGAAGGGAACTGAAAAACTATATAAGAAATAAAATATATTGCAATAATAATGCAATAATCAATGGGTAAACTTGAAAAAAGAAGAACATTTTAGATTCTCTTCCACTTTGTGAATCTTTAAATTTTCATCATATTTCTCCAGTTTTCCTCTATGGCTATGACTTAGATATTCAATCTTCATAAAAGCTGGAAGCCAAGGTTCCTACTTTACTTATCTCTAATATCAGAAGTTTGAAAATAGAGTCAAGCATTACTAAAGTCAAAATCAAAAAAATCAACACCCACAGCACGGATAAACAAAAACACATGATCACTGATTAATTGTTTTTATTCCAGTACAAGTTTTATATGAAACTGCTCTTTCACTTATGGGAAAGTATATCATTTTTTCCTGATATTTCATACACACGTTATTAGATTTGGCCAGGAATTTTCTGATTAAACCGATCCATCAAACCCAAACCATTCCCGTGACATATCTGTTCTGACATGTCTTCGTTCAAAAAGGATTCTTAGCTTCAGAACAGAAATTCTGGTGAAAAGGAACCTTTACAAACATGAAGCACGGACTGGCAGAGTCCTTCCTTACCTCTGACCTGAAAAACCAGGCTTCTCCTAAGGACAAAGAGACCTGAAGCCACATTTTAAGTAAATGTTCAAAGCCTCATCTCCAGCAAATGTGAAAGTTTCTCTCTTGTTCTCTGACACTTCCGAAATACAGGAAAACAAGAAAAAAAAAAAAGAGAGATTTCGAAAATATTCATGATTTCCTTGTAAAATCAAGAGCAATGAAACTTTCCAGAACAGTCATACTTTTCCCTTTGGTGGTGAGGTACGTTGAATTAAATAAGGCAATCCAAATCTTTCTCAAAATTTCATTTTTGGTAGTGCAGTTTCCACTCTTTCTTAGATAGATTTCTTAAGTACTGTGCTGATGGAGGACAGAAAAGCTAATTGAGGTGTCACAGGACAACACATAAGGAAGTCACAGTTTCACAGTAAGCTTTAACTTTTGGAGTATGGAAAATCTCCTATACTGCTGTGATCCCAGAACCCAAAAAGTTTCATAAAAGCACATTTTTAAAAGATCAGTCGCACTGGGGGTTGTAGTATTGCAGGCATCTACAGTTCTTAAGATTTAAATTTCAGTACAGAAAGGAAAAACATATTATCAGCCTTAAGAAGATCTTTTTTTTTTTAATCTGGTGAATAAAAATTATCTTAGGCAATATTTACTGCACCATTATAAAATCTGCTTGTTCCCAATCATACAAATCAAGGTGAGTAAAGCTAGTGAGTAAAGCAGAAAGAAATCTGATTCAAACCTAGAGGCAGGTGAGTCAATTTTTTTATTGACCCAGCTTAATAAAATTTCATGACTAAAGGGTATATCGATAAGGCATTCTGCCAGCATCAGTCTCAGGCTACAAGCGAGTTAGCGGGACTATGAGTTGATATCCACTACTATTTACTATTAAAATTATAAAGTTGTATTCATTGAATGCAGACTGAATCTAGGACGTGTTTCAAATAGAAACATAATGTAGCTCAGAAGAATAACACACCTTACTGTGAAAATCTCTTTTCAGCCCGTACTTTGTTATTAAGTTAGCAGGCCACATGCATTTCCTTTAGAGAAAATTGCGTATGAGCTAGCGTGGCACTAACCCCGAGTACAAAAATCTGGGCTGCATAACAAGGGAAGAAGATAAGCAAGAATGGAACACGGCACAGAAAAAAAATCGCTTCTCACCACCAGGCACCCCGCGGCAAACCCGCACACACCGTGCAGAGCCGGGCTGGGTGCTGGCTGCCCATGTGCCCGTGTCTCCCCCCCCCCGGCACACCTGCCAGCCCTGCCAGCGGGCAGCAGGATGGGGGGAATTAGTTCTGCCTGCATCGGGAGGCGGCCCCGCCGAGCCACTTCTATTCAGACATCCCTCTGCCGCTCGAGCTCGACTGGAACCATTTAGTACACGCATTGTTCTGCGTTTATTTGTTTCCTTCTACTCAAGCACATGTTAGAAAAGACGACCCCCCAGTAATCTTTTTTTTTTTTTTTTTTTGCCCCCTTTCACATGACTAAGCGATTATCTTCTTCCTAATCAAAGAGATGAAAAGAGTTTATTAATAAAAGTTCCCCTTCAGGAAGATTAGAAATGAATGATTAGTAAAATACACCCAATTTTACTTACAGACCCCCCTCACAGACAGGCATCTGTGAATGGTAGGGATGCCAGAATAGTGGTGGGGACTCGGGCATCTGGAAGCTGTTTGCGATATGGATTAGAAGTCAGGCTGCGCACAGATACTGCCTGCAGTCACAAAAGCCTGCTCTGTGAAGAGGGGGGAAAAAAAAAAAACAACAAACCAACAACACGCTGCTTGTTTACAGTGCTACTTTTTCCCTTTCCTTGTTAACTGTTCTATTTCTTCCCTTGCTCCCCTCTCCCCACACCATTCACGTGCGATGATGTCTGCGCAGATAGGCCAGCTGCTGGGGCTTGTTAACCGTACCCGCCACGTCAAGGAAAAGGGGAGAAGAGGATAGGAGCTGGGCAGACAACGCCGCATTGTGAGCCAGAGCCATATTGTGTCTGCGGGCTGTTGCCAAGGCCCACCGGCCACACCAGGGAAGCATCCCCCACCCGCGGGGCTCGGGCAGAGCAGAGTGTTGCCAGCCTGAACCGCATCCGCGAGCACGCACAAAATAGGTGGACGGCGGGCACAGAAGGAGTTGGTACAGATTTAATTAGGAAAAGGTGGTATTTTCCACACGAGCCTGGTTTTGCCAGCGAGATAGCCGTGCTGCATACAGGTGTTCAAAGCAGATCATCACAGAAATGATTTAAAACCGGGGCGGCATTCTTCTGAGTAATTCTATCATATTTGTCTTAAGGACTGAAGGTTGAATGCATGCTGCTTCTCCATCCTTCTGAAGACAGAGTTTTCTGTGTGCTTCTGCCTCTTAAGTCTGATTTTTATGCTCAAAATCAAATAATAAAGTTGTATAAGACAAGACGCTTCATACTCTATATGCATACATTAAGACTTACACTAACTAATGTGTGCCTCTTACCTGACTGTGACCATATACGTGCTCTGTGCTTCAGGCCTTCAATGCTGGACATCCCTCTGAACTCTGACAAAATAAAATCTAAACAGCAAACGACTTCACAAATGAATAAGAAAATAAAATCTCAGGGGATGTTTAAAAACAAAATTATCATTTTAAGCTCTGTTCCTTTCAAATCCCAACTGATGAGCTGTGTTCCAGAGAAGATAAAGCGCTCTTCCCTTAATGTTTCCACATTAAAAGAATGTGAAGAAACTGCATTTTGAAACATAGAGCTAATCTTTAACTTATTTTTTTCAGCAGCAATGTAGCCAAGCATTAAGCTGCCACAAAAATTCAGCCTTTTCTGGGAACTTCCTTGAAAAAAAAAATGCACTTTTTTTTTTCTGAGTCAAATATAACCTTCTGAAACTGTCAGCATTTTGGATTATCAGAGAAAGCAAAAAAGGAAATTAATTGTAAGACAGAACCACAGAATCGTTCAAACTTCTCCACGCAATCACAATTACAGCAGTAACATGGTAACACTGTGCTATTGCTACCACAGTTCATAAGGCAGGCTACTACAGCGAATCCAGAATTCTAAGACTTAAAACACTATATATTCATTTTAAACCTACTGAATCGTAATAGATATGTATTTTAAGCCTCTTAAGTGCTTATATACTAGATTTATGGGAAATCTCTTCTTTTAGATAAAGGACTATAGAAAAAAAAAAACATTCCTTGTAAACAACATCCTTGATGTCATTAGTGCATGTCGTTTTACAGGGAGAAAAAAAAAAAAATTGTAGATATTTGTTACTGATGAACAAAACCAGTGTCACAGAGGTTTCCTTAGGATGGATTTAAGATGATTCCATGACAAACAAGTAAAGTGGATTTCGCCAGTCACTGCTCACTAGAGTAAGCAAAGATTTTAAACAAAGTGGCTGTACGTAGCTACTAATGCAAGCCTTCTTGAAACAAAAAACCACAACACATTTAATACACACCTAAAAATGTGAAATAATTTTCTGTTGAAGACTCAGTATATCCTATTGCATCTTCCCAGATAGAGAGATTGTATATACCATGTGTTAATGGAAAGTGGCTGCTCTCTTCTCTTCAGCAGTACAAACTCACTTTCTTTGCTGTCTGCAAATTTATACTTGTCCTTAAACTGCAAGCAAGATGAAATAGTGCCCTGCTAGTGCTATACTGTCAGACTGCTACAGCAACAGAAAGTTTCATAGTTGAAGTAAAAAAGAAAACACTATCTCAGTAGGTCACTGTTCAGGTTACTGTGATGAGTCTTAGAGGAAGGGAGAAAGAGATGAGTTTTTCCATGGTGCTGTTACATCATAGTGGCGTTAACATTAAAATACAGCTCTGCTCCAGATAGAATCCAAGACAAACAGGGAGGTTTGCAAATCATAACATTCATAATAGTCACAATTCTTCAGTCATCTTCAATAATCCTGTCCATTTGGCCTTCTCTGCATTCAGTATGTACATGAACGGGATTCCCATAAACAACATTTTTTGCAAGAACAAAATTTTAACCAAAGAATCAGTGCACTCTTTTTCTAAGACACATTTATTTAAAGAAAAAAAAGTGAAATCACAGAAGATACCATAAGCTTCCATATAAAAAGCAGGTTAAGGTTTCATTTTAAGGCTTTAAAAAAATAAAAGAAGATGATGATATTTTTTAGGATGAGATGTATCTTTTAATGGACTATTAATGTTTCTCGTGTTTATTAAGTGATATTGTGATATGCCAAGAAAAACATTTTCAGAAATGTACAAATAAAGTAATTTTCAAAAGTGATTATATTATATGAAAATATTTCTTGTTCTTTGGATCCATCTACCTAAGGCATTTATAGAATATGGAAAGTAAGAAATGTACCAATTTTATACTTTTTTAAATGGAGATTCTGAACAGAGTATATATCAAGGCTTGGTGTGGTATACAATCAATTTAGCAACACTTTTTTAAATTCTCCTTTGAACGTTTTATATATGCCATGGAAATCTAAAATTGATACACATGGAGTTACATGAACATGTTTGGAGATACAGAAATCAATGCATAATTTCATTTCAAACATAAGCAATTAGTTTATATAATTTCTGACAGACTCCTAAGAAGCCAATTCTGTGTATTTTTGTGTAGTAGAGGGAGCATTTGTTTGTAGTTTGACCTACATAAAACAAAGACTCTACAACTTTGTCAAACAATTGTTAAATTAATGACATGGAAATATCAGTTGAAAATGCATACAGAAATCTATTTGTATGGCCTAATAAAAGAAACGTAGGATTTCTGTAACTCAGAAAATGCAAACATTTTATGGCAAAAAAACTTCATGAAACAAATAAACCGCTGCTTCTTTATTTATCGACTTAATGTTGTTCACATGTCCACAAAATTAAAAGTCTGATTTTTTTTTCATCATTGCACAGAATTTTATATATTTAATCAAATTCTCAAAAAAAAACCAAAAAAAAAAACAGGTGGGCTCAACAAAATGTTGACAGTGTGAGGATGGCTGAAAAAGCTGGGGTCTGAGCACACTATGCTGTAATAGGACTCAGCCTCCTTCCCCATGGAGAGATATATTTAACTAAAAAAATCTGTAACCTCGATGATGAAAGGAGAGGGAAAGGAAAAAGCAGGAAGGGAATCCGAAAGTGAAAAAGTTTTTTGAAAATAAGGTTAAAAGCCAGATATCATGAGATGTTTACTTGTGTCCATAAATATGTGCCATGTATGTACATACATACCTGAATCTAAGTGATAGGCATTCAAGAACTTTATTTTAGCTAAATCTTGACAGTGACTTTTCTGGAGCTTTGTAGTTTCTGTTCACAGGGAGTATAAATGAATATGTTTAAAGAAAAAGGTGTACATCTTACTGTTAGTGGTTGATGTGAGTCCTCTGATTTTAAACTATGGTGATAAAAGAGATTAACCCTCAAGTCCTCTCCCTTCCCTCCTCCCATGGTCACATGGGACAAAGAATACCCATTGACTTTCAAAATTCCCTTTATGGACTACCAGCAACATGGTATTTGCACGGTGCCCACTTGTAATGCCTTCACATTAGTTAGCTCACTCCAAGAGCTTTTCTATTTCATGTATTAAATTCTTATTTTGGTACCTTTCTCTATATATACTCACACAATTTTTTTTTTTTATCAAAACATCAAATTATCTACAGTGATTAATTTTTTAAGAAGGAAAAAATATTGATATTTTCCAAAGAGGAACGTAGCTTGTTCTCTATTTATTCCGTAGTGTGAGTTATAACACAGCTACAGTGTCTGTGGCCAGCTCTTTGTTCTTGCCAACATTTATGGATTCGAACTTTTAATTCCAGCGTTATTTTCGGTTGGTGTTTTTTTTTTTGTTTGTTTCTTTCTTTTACTTTTTTTTTTGAATACATTTAATTTTCAGACAAGAATCATTTCAGATAATCTTTTTTTCCTGTACTATTTCATGTTCTTCTAATGCAGTTTTAATTTAAATGTAAAACTTAGCGCACTACAGTTTTGCTTGCCTGTGATATTTCTTCCAGTGAAAAATTATAGGATGAAAAGCCCAATAAAAAGTGCCAAGAAAAAGGCAGATTACAGAAGCAACAGAAGTGTTTCACCCATTTCAGGAGCATCTTTTCACATCATCTGTGTGGATGCCTAATGAGAATCTCTACTTTCAAGTGAAGAAACAAAGTTTGCTACTATTTATTGTTAACTTTCACTTGACATCTATAGTTCGTCCTTCTGCTTAATTTGCTTTCTGAAATGTGAGATAATATATATTCAATTGGAATAAATGAACCACAAGTCCAAAGTTTTTAATCACATATGAAACAGAGGAGATACCAGAAGTGATACCAAACTACCCACCTCCTACTACCGAAGTATAAATAATACTTGGGCTTTGGTATGAAATATGTATAAATGCATAATTTAGATTGCAAGCCCACCTGATAAATTAGCCATCCCCAACGTGCTGCAAGGCTGGTGCACACTGGCACGCCGCCTCGTGCCGTGGTGTGGAGCAATGGGCTGCCTGTAATGATGGGGCTGTGTCACTCGAGCTGGATGACAGCCGATTCTCCGCAGTCTGTGCTGTCAGAGAATCACAGACTTCCCCATGTACGAACAAAATTAACTTCTGTTAGTCTGACATTTTCTGCAATCAATACTCACAGGGTCCTTGTCTCTAGGATCAAAATTCATAAATCAAAAGCAGAAAGCATGAAATAAGGTATTTGATAAATCCATTAACTGAAGTGGAAGTGTACTTCTGTCGCACTGTTTGAAGACTACAGTAGTGCTGGCATAAGGGGGAGAAATCTAAACGTGTTAAATGAAGCACTGGGTTGTGTTTGTTTGAATATAGGGCTCAATTGGATGAATCAAAGGGCTTTACTCTTTCAAAGCAGACAAGCTTGCTTCCCTGTGTCCCCAACCATGCCTGGAGACGAGCTACCAACTATTCCTGCTGGATAGACCTCTTGATTGAGAACAAATTTTCTGAACATAAAACTGCACCTAAAAACGAACACAAATGTTTTGATTTCACTGAAGATGCACAAACTTTAATTTCATTGTTTTTAAAAGTTTTAAAGAATTTCAAAACGCTGATAAGCGCCAAGAAGACTTTGGTTAGGCACAGGAGGCCTATCATACAAGCCCTCTGAAAGGAGTGTGGTTACTGCTTATTATCTTTGGGCACTCAGGGATCCCTAAAATGGTAGTCTTTGCTGTTTACTCAACTTATGCAGGTTTAATTGGCAGAGGTTTGCTCAGTACTGTCTGAAATGACTCCAAGACAATGGAGCAGCACATGCCTTCCTCCCCATTCACACGCATACAGAGCCCTCACTGTGCATAAGGGCTGCAACCTGAAATTTAGGACACTGACTGGCTCTTTCATTCTGGGTAGAAAATGTATAGTCATTAAACTACCTTTTCATTGACTTTCCCTCTTTTTTTTCTGTGTATGAGTACTACTCTCTGCATTTCCTATGACTTTAACGTATGTAACAAATGCTAACGTTTCGAGTTAACTCTGCATTATTTACTGGGAGAATAACAATGAATTTGTGTATGGCCGTTCATCTTATTCATTCCATTCAATTTCCTTTCAAAGGTAATGTCTTTGATCTGTTTGAATTTTGAAGTGGAAACTGAAGAAATATTTTGTACTTGACTTTTGCTGAACTGCAAAATTTTCTATAGTTTCAATTTGTAAATTGGAAGTCATTTTCTGCTTATCTCATGGTTATGCTCATGAGTTATGAGTAGGAAAAGGATCACTTAAATAGCAAAGGGGATGATAAAAATGCAAACGAGTAAGTCTTCAGGAGGTGGATATCTCCATTTCTCAGCTGAAAACTGTAAAAGAAACTGTAATAGTCCAAGACATCACAAATATGCGGTTCTTACCCTTATGAAATGTTTTACTATTGCTTCCTCCTGAAGCAGTTTTAACAGAATATAGACACACACCTTAAAATTCATATTAACCTTAAGTTACAGTTAGATTGCAATATTGAGTTCCCTCTTCCTGCAGGTCAAGTGGGTTGGAACATGGGGTCACGTCCACACCAATGTATTCATGTTCTCATCTCTTTAAGTCAAAGGAACTCTTCAGCAGCTAAAAATGCATCCCTGTATTGTTCGTATTTCTAAAGTACGTTGAATCTGTATTTTCAGTATAAAATTTGTGATAGATGCTTAGAGTTCAAACACAAATAGCATTATATCAACAGAACTTTCAATAAAATTATGAAGAATTTATCATAGCTGTTTTTGCTGTGATTGAGCACAGTGAAATTTGTTTCATAAGCAAATTGTCTAATTGCAAAATTTTGTAACTACTATGTGATATAACAGATAGGAACAGAAATGACTTTAATTAGACAATTTTTTTATAACTTCAAACACAATGACAATATATTTTTCTTATTTCATGCTGTGAAAAGGTCAGTCAACTGATTTCTTGTGTAACAATCTTCCTTCAGCATTACTACTACTCAAAACTGTGCACTAACAGTGCACTTAATTCATAGGTTTGGAAATTTTATGAGCAGTATTTTCAGCACATCTTATTCTATATTTAGTTCTGACCTATCAACAGATAGTTTGACTTTGCTTTCCTCTAATTACAAGCTAGCCAATAATTGGAGCAGTTTTTTCTATACAGATCTTCTGTCTTCTAAATCTGTCAATGGTTGTGATTTTCTAAGAGTCTGAATGTACTGTAGTAGACCAATGATAAAGATTTTTTTTTTGCTGTTCTGTGCATTCAATAGAGTTTTTCCTCTATTACTTCAACAATTCTGTCATTTTCTTTTCTTCTCTAAACAATACTGCCCCCCTTGAGAAGATCTCTTTTAACACAACAGAAGTTTGCAATTATCCTTAGAGAAAAAAATTATTGAACATGTCCATCTTCTCTGTCTGTCTAGGTGAAAAGAAACAAAAGGTTTTTATTAGTAATAATATAACCTTTGTTATAGAACTATTCTAAAGCTAAAAATTTACTAGTAACACTAAGCTTCTGATATTTCCCAAAACATTAACATTTTAACCACTGTTGCTTTTTTAATGATTCAGAAATTCTTAGATGTTAGTTTTCTGAAGAAAAAGTTTCTGGAGTCTTGTTCCAAGAAATGCAACTCTATTTCTCAATTACATCATTTTCATGAGCATTTTCAGCATTCTTTCAGGAACACTGTGATTCCTGATGTAGTGTCTTCCCTTGATGGTAGCTGAGAAGCTACACAGACACACATCCTTGGTGGCCTCATCAGTGACAGGATCCCTGTCTGTTTGAACAGTCAGCTGGATTCTTGATCTGCAGGGCTGGCAGACAGCTGGTAAGGTGAGTGTCCTGGGAAGATGAACCAGCAGACACCACATCCTTCAGCTATAAAACAGCAAGCCAAATAATGCTAGTTTTTGTTTTCTCATAACTGCTCCATTAGCAAAAGATGGCTTTTTCTGCAGGAGGGAATCGGCATATTTCAGTAGCTGCTACTGAAAACTGAGTACAGTATTACTGGAAGTGCTTTCACTGACTAAAACAAACCATTGACTGATCCATAGTTCTGTGGTTAGGTGAAAAGCTGCATCTCCAGAAGGTTAAATATATAATCAGAAATAGGGCAGAAAGAAGAAACTGCTCATATTGCTATTTTTTGTGTCTCCTTGCTGCTGAGCTTACTTCCCAGTTTCTAAGTCAAACCAAGATGAGAAAACTCCCTACTCTTTGCTCATACACTTGATCCTGATACAAGACACTTACACATAGGGATCTTCAAGTGGCTTGCAGGATATCTTCATGTCTTCACCTCTGAAGATCCCTTTCTGTGAGCAGATGAAAAAGCACACTCAGTAATAATCTTATGATTTACCTGGCAGCTCCCTTGCATCATATCTGCCTTGGAGAAACCTGCCTGCTGCCCAACATTCAGTTTTGTCTTCAGTCCTTTCTGTTTTACTGAGGATGCCATCTACCATTACTTCATCTCCTGAAAGCCAAGAATCACAGGATAAGTTGTTGCTAATGTTATCCAGTACAAGTTGGAAATATTCCATAAGTATGGCATGTTAAATTCAGAAATCTTCCAGCAGAAACTTGCATTGGCAAGGATATGAAGTCTATGAAAAAGCATAATTTGCCCTGGAACTAAAGAACACAATCAATTATACTTTTCATAAATATATCCCATAAACTGTGGGATTTCTTTTTCCTATTTTATAAGCTTTTCATGCCCACTGAAGAATATAAGATGTTGCTACAAATAGGCATCTACAAACTAGGTATTTGCAAGTCTCTCGAGGCTTGTTCAATAAAACTGAATTCTTGCAACAGAAAAGATCAATTCAAAGATCTTACACTACTGAAATACAAGAAGTGACTAATGTAAGCTTCCCATTGTTAACAGAAGATCTTTTACTTTTTCTTTTCAGCTGAAAAAAAAAGAAGTAAAATGTCATGACAGGTGAAATGGGAATCAGTGCTTTTTTTTTGTTCTTTACAGCAGCATAATAAAATTACACTGAGAAACATAGTAGTAAGCTTTCATTATAAATACCTTAACTTTTGCATAAAATTTTCTGTTAAAACTTTGATTCTAATAATGTACACTACCTGTTTCTAGTAAACATTCTTTCCCTTTCAAAAGAGAGAGCTTAAGTTCCTTTTTTATTTGAGGGCATTCCTGGTAGATGTTTTAAATATAGATATAGATTATATAGGCTAAAAAAACAAACTCTTTACATTTAATTCTAAAAACTGTATAGTACTGAATAGCAATTCATTAACACTAAACATAGGCTTCCAGCAGAATTCTCTGCAAGAGTTTCAAGAACTTTTCTATTTGGCAGCAGTAATCACTAATATGAAAGCACACTTTACATTTCCCTATGTGGATTTATCTATTGCATGAAAGATAAAAGATTGACAAGGTTGATGGTTACAGACTATGTGGATGCTGAGGCCTTTGTAAAAGTGAGGAGGAAAAGAGGAAAAGAGAATCTTGTTGTAAACACTAGTACAGAAGAGCTCCAGTAGTTTGAGCATTCGTCACTGAAAAGAAGCAAGAAGATTAATTAGGGGGATGAGAGTATTCATGATGGACGCAGCTGCTCTAAAAGCATGCTAGCAGGTCAATAATGTCTTTGCTAGGCTTTTGGTTTCTAATCCAAAACAAAGGAAAGAAGGTAAACCATGATTTCATCAGCAGCAGTATTCCTTAGTGGAAGCACATGAGTTACACGAATAGTGATGCAGAGATATTTTATGACTGTGGTAATTACTTATATGTCCATGGTAAAATATAACAGGCAGCTCTTAATTTTCTTTACTTGCATAGGAATGACTTTTGCAAAAGCAAAAATGAAGAAAAGGCTTGCATCATTCCACAAACAAAAACAAAGACACAAAGCTAATATAGATCCCTCTCGGAAAGCATGCTATCCTCACAAGAAATTTTGGAGGCAGCAGAGCTCCATTGAAGCTCCAGGAGCTTCCAACAGCTTCCTTTCCCCTCTGCCCCAGCATATTGTGCTGCAGCAAGTGGCTTACAAGACATGGCAGAAATAATGATTAATTAAATTCATAGTTCTAGTGGAGATGAGAAATCACAACTGGACACATGCTGAAGTATACATAGGTAATATGGCTAGTGGTTCTTGCCTTCTTCAACAAAACCTAATGATCTGCAGCTGAGTTTGATGAAAGACTATGAAAAGATTATAATAATAAGGTACTTTAACCTAACAAGAAAAAAGTAGATAGGTGTATACAAAATAGATTTAGCTGTTGCAAGCATCTAAACTCATTACCTGTTTCATCCTTGGATTAACGTTCTACCAACAGAACAGTTGGTAGAACATGAGAACTTGACTTTAGCAAGTCTCCATAACATTGTCTCCCATAACATCGTCGTAATGAAGCTTAGAAATTGTGGGATAGATGAGTGGACAGTGAAGTGGATTGAGAACTGGCAGAGCTCAGAAAAGGTTGTGGTCAGTGATGCAGAGTGTAGTTGGAGGCCTTAAGTAATGGTGTTCTCTAGGGGTTGGCACTGGGTCTGCTCTTCACCAGCAATGTGAATGAAGAGCCAGGCTCTGCCCTCAGCAAGTTTGCTGATGATACAAAGCTGGCAGGAGTGGCTGGCACACTGGAAGGCTGTGCTACCATTCATTAAGACCTGGACAAAATGGAGAATTGGGCAGGGAGGAACCTGATGAGGTTCAACAAGTGCAAGTATAGAGTCTTGCACCTGGAGAGGAATAACCACATGCATCAGAACAGGTTCAGAGCTAACCAGCTGGAGACGAGCTCTGCAGAGGACCTGCATGTTCTGGTGGATAAAAGGTGGTCCACGAGCCAGCATTATGCCCAAGTGGCTAGGAAGGCCAATGGTATTCTGGGGTGCATTAAAAAAGTGCGTGGCCAGCAGGTTGAGGTGGTGATCCTCCCCCTCTGCTCTGTTCTGATGAGGCCATATCTGGAGTACTGTGTCCAGTTCTGGGCTCCTCAGTACCAGAAAGGCAATCTTCTACAGGGAGTTCAGCAGAGGGCTGATCTGGTTGGGAATTAGCCAAAAAAAAAAAAAAAAAAAAAAAAGAGAGAGAGAGAGAGAACATGGGGAAAAGAAAGTGGACCAATGTAGAAATGAGTGAAGAGGTGAGAAATCTCACCTGTCAGCGGCACTCTTGCTAAAACTTACTGCAAAACTATGATCTTGCTTGCACTATGACAGCAACTCTGAGCCCTTTTTTACAGCTGGATGTTGTTGCTCTGTGATTGCCAGGATCCAGGTCCAGAGCCCAAAGACTGAAGTTTCAAACGTTCTTCTGCTTTTCAAGTGTGAGCAGAGTCGTGTAAAGCAGTTTTGCAGTTCAAAAGCAAGTTAACTGAAATGCATCTTACCTTATAATGCCTTAATGCATACAAACTGAAGCTAAGATTTACAGTAAGAAATGGGAATAAAATAGTTCTTGCAAGATAATCATGTATTTCATTTACTGATGGCTACAAGGTGAGGTTCACTTTTCTCACTATGCTTATCTGTATGCTAGCATAATTTTTCCTCCTTTTGATAATCTAATGTTCTATAGGCTTTTTGCAGTATGTTGTTGGAAATATATTTCAAATGATACCCCGTGAACCACCTGAGCACATTTAAATGCCATCTACAGCATAACAAACACCGATTTCCTGCTAAGAGATGACAGAACAGCAGCAGCTACACTGTGTTATTGTACCATGATGGCAGGCTGCCAATATGTTCATTCACATTTGTAATTTCTGTCACTTGTGTAAAAGAGTAATAATCATGTGTTATTAGAATCAAATATTTTGATAAAATCTCAAATGTTTTTTTTTTTTTTTTTTTTTTCCAAGATGGTTGTATTATCTTTCTTGAAGTTCTGTGATTATCACATGGGCACTCAATAAAAATATATAAAATGAATATATGGACATCCATTAATCAGTAAACATTTTTTCTACGTCAGGAAAGCAATTTACTGGTTACACACACACAAAATCAGCACTCTTCCCACATCAACTGTATGGTACTTCTCACTTTTTTTAGGTGGTTGAGTCATGTCTTTTGCACAGAAAGCACAAAATAAGTGCATAAAAATAGCAAATCCTATTTTGAGCCCAGACAACCATAGATTTTTTAGTAAAGTGACTACTTTCAGTGCCTTTGAAGACCTATAACAATGTAATTGCTTAGAAAGGCTGATATTATTACAGCTACTATGCAGATAATGAACAAGTGTGACACAAGATAGCAGTGAAGTGGAAAACAAGGGGTTGTTGGCACAGTCCCCATGTCCTCTTTTCAGGACAATTAGAGACACCCTGCATTGTCAAAACACTTCTCAAGATTTATTCGTAAGCTTGAGCTAATCAATCTATGATTACTATTGACAAAGGAGAAACTGGATTCTCTAAAATATGTGCTTTAGTACATTAGTTTATATTGTTCTATATTTATTTGTATTTCATGGCAAACAGAGATACAAAATAAAATTCAGATATGTTTTCTATCTGTGTTATTTCAAACTTTTCCATGCTTTATGGAGGAATTCAAACAGTATCCAAAAATATTCTACATATATGTTTGCAGGAAAAGCAAGGATATTTATAATCTAGCTGTAATGTCTTAGCTCTTACTGTACTATAGTACATAGTAGTGTATTTTTTATGCCTGGCAGTGTTTTCTTTATGCCAGTCCATCCCTTATCATTTGCATCTGTCCCATAAGGAAGATGAGGTAGAATACAGTAAGGGATATGCATACTGTTCCAAAGCACAACTCATTGGCAAAATTAATAATTAGATTAAATGTTAATTGGTTTAAACCTAGACTAAACAAGCCGAGAAAACTTAGAACATCCACACTGTTCAAAATCTACATTTTTTTTTCTCTACTATGGCTATGCCTATGGCTTTAATACAAGCAGCCAAATATAATGCTTTCTTATGATTTTTTTTTTTTAATGGTTTTTTTGCTAGTCAAAAAACATTTAAACATCTAAGAACTCTACTTTCTTAATCTCCAGTCTGTGGATGCAAAGGTATGGAGCAGCAGTGGATCCCCTCTCTGGCCAGTTATAGAGGATCTGAATCATGAATGGATATTAACTAACTGTTTTCATGTTAACAACAGTCAACTCCAATGAAGGGTTTCAATTAGTACAAATGCTGAAAAGGTCACATGTGGTTACATGTTTGGTATATGACTTTCCTTTTTTTTCCTCTACTATCATTAAAGGAACAAATCAGAGATCAGTTCTAGCAATACTGCTTAAACAAAAAAATTTCATCTAAGATAGTAGTATCAAATTTACAGAACAGTAAAGTTCCAGCTTTCTTTCTCTAGAATGCTCAATACTTTCCACAAAAACAATTTAAGAAGTTGTTTGGCACTTGGAGTTCAAATATATTACTTCTAGGGGCATGACACAAGAACTGCAATCACAATTAATGGCATGTCAATACTTTTTAAAGAAAAATATTGATGTCCAATGGGTAGTCAGGAACTTACTAGATACTATGATCATCTTTCAATGAATGCCATCCATCTAAACTGGGTACACAAATTACATCAAAGTTTTGGAGGAGAACATGCAAGAAAAATGTGGAGTAGTACTGAGTTAAAATGTATAGAATAAGCAAACTAATATATCTTGCAGATACCTTTGGGAGATAGTCTCATGATTGATAAAAATAGCAAAAAAATCTCAGTGGATTTTCCAATTAGTTGAAATGGGGGAAGGAAAATCTTTCCCTTAATTTTGCTTATGATTTACTAAAAGGTCTTTTCAACTCAGAAGCAGACTTTCCTCATTATACACCAATATATGAAATCTAGCTATGTTTTCAGGGTAGCATAAACATGTATTCAACCTCAGCAACCTCCAGCATGATGCAAAGGCAGTCCTTGGTATCAAAGTTTCACAAATGAAGAAGAACACTTAATTAGGTATATCAAAATTTGCTATTTTAATTTACAACAGGAGGTGACTGGCCTTTAAAAACTTAATTCCCTGGCTGAAACTTTCACAAATACTGATAGTATGGATAGTCAAATCAACTAATAGAAAAAGCTTTTTAAATTAACTGTGAAACTGAGTAAAATTGCAGTAGATATTCACAGACCCCAAAGTATGTCATCCTGCCCTGATCTATATCTAAGGCTTCATTAGCAGAGGAACACTCAGGGTTCATGCAGTCCACTGTTTGTATCTTTGTCTGTGAAAACTTGTCTGCAGATTTATCTCAATGTTTCGGGACTATCAGACTGTCATATTTAGTTTTTCAAGAAACTGGTGAAGTGCTATGATAATCAAATTGAAATAGCAAACACGAGACAGGGAAAAGAAAGATTATAGCAGTTACATTAATCTCCTGGTGACAGCAGACTTTTAACTTCCAAAATACTGAAGATGGTGAAAAGACTTCTTCAAAATTTCCTATTTTCCTGGGATTTCTGGAATTAATTTCAATTTCTATGGAACTGAATTTGAATACAGATGATTCTGATTATGAATATTTGTCTTCTGAATCATAAAACTCACTGTCATATGTATTTCAATCACAGTTAAAAATATTTTTATAGTGTTTTAATGGAAAAGGGTCTGAAAATGTCTTAAAAGAAAATAAATAAACGAAACATCTACTCAATTTAGAAAATTAGTTTTTTCCTCTACAAATTTCCAATCACTGAAAAAAAATCCCTTATTCCTTTCCTGAAAGACTTCATTAAAAACAAATACTTTTGCCTCAAAGGGACAGGCAATGCTTCTCAATTTTAATATGTTAATTAATTGCCAGATTATAATTTCTACGGAATTAAATTTGAATTCCACATTAATATTGAATGAATTAACCAAGGCTAATTTAATTGTAATGAACACCAACACATTTAATTATGATTGGTTGCTTATTTTTTAAAATATTGCATAATAAATATTCTAATTTTCTGAGGATTGCTGTTGATAGCATTCATTTTGTTTTATTTTTATATCAGCTGAAAAAATAACTCGAGGGGTATTTCTCACCTCATCTGGAAATGTTATTGATTGTGGCTGCTCTTTGGAAAAGCTGAAAAATATTCACTGCTGTTTTAAGCAGTGTCAGATTCTGTATCGTCACTTTGTTGTAAAACTTGATTAACCAATTTCACCAAAATTACAGACACATTTCTAGATGTGAATTTCCATGGCAAACAAAAACAAAACAAAAACCTTCATTTCAGAATAACAAAACCCACTTCCTATTTTGAAGGGGCACTTATATACTAACAAAAGCAAATAAAATTAGGAAATAATTTTGCAAACAAAGTAAAACCTTGCATGGTGGTAATGCAGAAAGAGACCTGCAATTCTTTTGTATGAAACCTGCCTTCCTTAAACATTTTCCTAGTAGGTTCTTGTACTTCAGTTTCAGTGATGTCTGCAGCACTCTGTGTTTTTTCATGCTATTTCACTAACAATCAGAACAAAACTAGGATAACTTCACAAGTGAAACACTCACTCCTTGCAGAGAAGGCTGCAGTATCTACCTTCATTGGTTGAAGAATAATCCAGGAAAAGACTTTTCATGGCCACTTCCCATCATTCCTGCTCTGCTGGCAATTCTTTTGGTGGCCCTGTGATGTCATGTATGGTTTTTCACTTGTCCTACGAAGGCTGAAAAGAAAATAAATCCAGATGTTTCTTGGGTTTATGATTTCTGTCTTACTATTTGGGGGAAGAAGGAGAGAAAAGACTATTACAAGTGAAGACTTTACAGCCTTACTGAACTCACAGGGGTCTTGAAGACAAAACTGAAAATATTGCCTTTTTTAGGGCAGTTTATAACTGTATACAACTGTCAATATACACAAGGATATTCCTGCTTATGCGTCTTTGTAAAGCAGCACATCTATTCGAGATGTTCATTAGGATTAGCACTACTTAACTCTATAGCAGTTGGTAATCACTATGAAGATTAGTAATAAATTACTTATTCATGAAAGTATTTGCTACCAGAGAAATCAGTTAGTGATAGCTAAATATGATCTGACTTATGTAAAAAGTTAAAGAAAATTGACTACATACTCTAAAAAGGTTGTTTGAATCCTCTGACATACGTGAAATGTCCTTTCAAAAATATACTAAAAATACTCTGCTTTCTTGGCTCAATCTTTGCTTATCATAACTTCACTGAGGAAAAAATGTTACGAATCATTACTTATTGATTGGCTTAAGTGTACTTAATAGTATGGCAGTAGTATGGCGTGATCATATCTATTCACAAAAAGTAGGGTAAGAAGATGCCTACTTCTGAACCTATCTTTATTATGTATGCAATTAAGTGTGTGGCTGCATAATGCTGTGTATATGAGATGTAATACTATACCATCCTGACGTGGGTTTAACTGCTGTATAAAAGAAGCCCATATTAAATTCACAAAGGTTACAAAACCATTAGCACTGATGGCTTTTAAGGAGTAAACGTTCACCATGACTCATACTTTGTTCATTTGTGCCATTTGGAAATTAAGTATTCTTAATTGCTGTAATGCACCACAAGTTCCAACGCTTCTCAGTGACAGAGGCACATAATTCCCCTGTAATTTGAGTAAAGTATTCTAATTGATTAATTGAGTTTTCTTGTCAGATTGCACAGGAGTTTGAGATGCAAGAAGGTTATCCTTGTTCCATGTAACAGAAAAATGCTTGAATCTGCAATGTTGAGTAATGTTATCAGTGCTAGGTGAAGCTACACAGCAATACAGTCTAAATGAGATGACCATTTCTGCTGGCAACAAGTGGCTTGTACTTTACATCAAACAAGTATTATGGGAGGTGAGAGGAGATAAAAGCTTTTTTTAATGCCATTTAACATTTGCTGTCATCCTTGTTCCTTGAGCTGTCTATCATTTATACAATCAATTTTTGTTTTGTTTTTGTTTTACTTGGTGTAGTACTTCTCACTGCATAAAAACATGAAGCAGAAAAAGCCTGCCATAAACAAATGAATAAAGTAATGTAAAGGGGATTCCTCGGTATTAGGTAGATTGCAAACATTAGTGAGAAATAAAGAGGGGAAGAGGGAAAAAAAGGCTCCCATTGGAAAGATATATATATAAAGTTTATTTTTCCTTTAAAACATGTTCTCCTTAATTAAGTTAGCAAAGCAAAATACTTGCAAGTCATGTCATCAGAAGATTTAATAGACTTGAACCTAGGCTACCTACATGCTACCTCCAGAAGCTCTCTCACTATACGTTCTTGTTGCCTAAGCCTATGCAATTCCAGTTGTGAAAAGATAGGAGCTAAAATACACACGTGTTCTAGAAATAAGGTGAATATTTAATGCTTTTTGTAGGATTTGTCTTACTGGTTTTCATCATTCTTGTTAGAAAAGCGGTGGTTTGCCCATCATGTTTCAGATGACAAGTGTTAACATTTCAAGCAGATCATATTGTAAACTGTTACATGAAGTTAATGATGTAAAAGTTAACATAAAAATATTAAGCTGTGAGTAAAACTTTCAAAGACATTTCCATCAGTAAAATAATTATGTATTTTGCCTGTGCTTTAGCCAAAATGTTCTATTGCATTGAGTCCCAAAGTGGTGCTTCATCAAGAACGCAAGGGCATGCCCTTTCCCTTTCCCACATCCTCACAAGCCCAGAACTGAGGAACCTTTTGCTCCCCTGCCTTCAGTATCTAGATTAAGGATGTGGTAGAGACACTGGAAAATTCCTCCCTATTCATTCATTCATTCTGCATGAGCAATTGTGCTTTAAAATTACTCAAAGCAGCATCACAAAGTGATGGAGTTGCTGGACAATGCCAATATTTTGTTCATAAGGCATTCAAGGTTTGACTTGCCGTTTTCAGTGTATGATGAATTTGGGTTTGCTGGAAAGCACACAGCACCCATTTCTCAGGACTGAGTCTGTGGAAGGTCGTTGCAGAATTTGATTCTAGCTCAGTGCTGTGTGAGCCTCAAAGAAGTCCGACAAAGGTAACAGGTTATTTGAATTAAAGGTGCACGGTCAACTCTTGCTTTACTGCAAACATTTGATTTTCTCTCCTTTTCTCTGTCTTCATTTTGTTGCTTGCTTTTCAAACTTCTGTATTTCTGAAAAATACACGCTTCTCTCCCTCTGCATGGAGTTTTTTCCTAACGACGCCTGCCTTTCTGTCACACCAGCTCACAATTTGTATCACCCAATACACTAAGGGCCACAATTCATTTCAGTCATGGTTCAAAGCTATCCTGAAATAATCACAAAGTGACACTGTGAAATTACTGTAAAAAATTGTGCGGCGGTGTCATGACATTTTATAATTGAGATCTCGAGTACTCATAGCTATATCAAAGCCCATAAGGAAGAGGGGAAAAAAATTGTATTTTGACAGACATAGCAGCTTGAGATGTGCAGGCAAGATTGTATAAAGTCAGCCATGTAGAAAGTTATCGGATGTTCCAGTTTGTGCCCCCATGAAATTGGCACAAATCATCTGGATTTGACTTCATGAAGGTGGTTAGGAGTAACATGAGAGAGTAAACTAGGAGGTAATGGCCACTCAATGACTTAACCTATGTCACAAGGCAACTAACGTGTCAGCAAAGAATCAAATAAAGATGAATGAGCTTATCAGAGGACCACGTACTGCCTCATTGGGCCCAATTTAATTAACAGAGAAACTGTTCATATAGAAAGTTTAATAGAGCGACGACATACAGTAAGTGCTATAAAAGTAAATCAGAGCAAGACACAAACGGTGTTACAGGCATCTGCTCAGTAATGTTTTCTCTTATAATACTGATGAAAAGCATGAGATGACCAGAATCACTTGCTAGAAAGGCCCTCCATACCAGCTGTATACACCTGGTGGATAAAACGCTGAGCTTACATGTAATTCAGTGGAGCTGAAGCTGCTGAGTGTACAAACCAGCTACCTGGTGAAAATGGGCATTTTCATAGTCAGTCTTCTCCAGAGCTTTCTCTGACTGTGTGAATCAGGATTCCGTTATTTAGGAAAAGAACTCAATCATTCTTTAAGAAGAATCATCTGCTATAAGAAGTCACTTTCCTTGCATGAGAATACTTCTATGGTTAAGAAAAATATTTTGCTTTGGTGAGTGGGGAACTGAAAAAGTAAGCAAATTTAATTGTTTTGAAAAAGAAATAATCTAATGCACATAGAACTTTGAAAAATGAGACTAGTAAATAACCTACCGTTAAGGAAAGAGGAGAAAAGGACAAGAGGGAAGAAATAAAATGTAATATAAATCAGGTTTATTTAGCAAAGCAAAAAGTTAAGGTAGTAGCTTTAATTCCTGAGTCATAAAATGCCAATTCAGTGCTTCCTTTCACTTTGACAATATTACTTTTGTATTCTGAATCATCATATTCCACTGCAAGGCAGCACAGTTTAGCACTACTCTCAGTCTTCATTTGGTTAGGATCAGACCTATGGCAGAAGAGGTATTTCTCACTAGAACTGTTGTATGTTAGCAGAAAGTATGAAATACAATTATAATATCCCTACATTTACAGCAAATCATCATTTGCAATGCAAAATGACAGGAGGGAAAACCCTTGATTTGAAGTAGTGAGCACGTCTACGTATTGAAAATGCTGGTGTATTCTAAGTACCTTATTTTTCATTGCTGGGAGAAACTGCTGATTTTAGGATAGGAGTTTGGAAAGCCAAAGGAGACAAGCAAAATAAAACATTCAGGCAACTTTATCTGTGATTTGGATTCCAAACTTTTTTTCTTTTCTCACTTCTGTGAGAAACCCATCAGCTTAAGTAAAAGCTTCTCTCTGCTAATAATTCCTCTAAATGACAGCGGCAGAAGCAGTAGCAGCTTGCATCTCACTTTTTAGTTAACATAGAAAGGAACCTTTAAGAGGTAGTAGTACATTTCATGATTTTTCCCAATCACTGTCACAGACTTTTCTTTGGGTTGAGCCAGCAGAAACATCATTTGTATAAGCACTCCACTCCCAATAACATGTAAAATTTCCCAGGGGAACAGCTCTTCCTTTCTTCTTAGGCAAAGGAGTATATCACAGAGAATATCACAAATACAGGTCACTGAGAAGTTCTATAACAATTACAAATTAGAAGAAATTAATCTAAACAAACAAACAAAAAAAAATCAAGTTCAAATTTTCTGTGAGTACCAAGGGCTCTTGTCTTGCTGCTTGTCCAGGGGAAAGTAGCTGGGAACATTCTCCATTGTGGCACTGGAGGCACATCCCTGAATCTTGCATGGTGTCCTCTGCCAAGGACAGGAAGATAGTTGGCCTTGTGACACAGAGACAGGGCTCCATACCTTCCATAAATAGGCACAGCAGGAGTATTTCATTTTCCATGGTGAGTCAAGGGACAGAGAGGTGCAAGATGAAAAGCTCGTGTGTGAGAATCCAAGTGCTGATATCATAATTTCATCTCAGTAAAGCTCAAGTCAGACAAATCTTCTGGAAACGATGAAGAAAAACTTCAAAAAAACAGCTCTTAAACTCATTAAATTCCTGCCAAAGTACAATCACTCAAACACAGGCACACCCTTGTAACACCTACCATTCCTTTACAATCAACAACGTCTATAACTACACAAGCTCCCTGTGCAAAAACGTGCCTCTTGTAGATTTTATATTCTGCACATGATGGTGGTTTTCTTCTTTTTTCTTAGTCTCGCTGATTAATAACTTGTTTTTAAAAGTGTTTTTATTCTGAAATGAATTAATATATGCTTTGCAGCAGGATTCTCAGCTTCTCTCCTCACAAGGAACATCTCAATTCACCAAGGTTAAATTTTGCGATGCAAGAAAGGGAAAATTGAATAGAATAGTTTCAGTTGCAAAGGACCTACAAAAAACCTCAAGTCCAACTGTCAGACTACTTTGGGACTGACTCCACATTAAAGATTATCTTTAAGAATATTATCCAAACACTTTTTAAGCAAGGACATCAACCACCTCTCTAGGAAGCCTGTTCCAGTGTCTGACCACCCTCATGACACAGAAAGGTTTTTCAGTGCCCAGTGTGACCTTCCCCTTGTAGATGTCTGTGCTGCTTCCATCCTTCAATCTGTGACCAGGAGCCAAGTCCAGCACCTCCCTCTGCTCCCCATCCTCAGGGGTTGCAGAAAGCAACAAGGTCACCTCTCAGCCTCCTCTTCTCTAGACTGGACAGTCCAAGTGTCCTCAGCCTCTCTTCACAGTACATGCCTGCCAGGCCTCTGAACAGCTTTGGGCCTCCTCTGGGTGTTTCGAGGATCTTAACATCCCTTTTATATTGTGCAGCCCAGAACTGAGCACAGCATCCAAAGCGAGGTCACTCCATTGCTAATACCAAAGGATATTCACATCTTTTGGTGGGCTAGGAACACAAAAAAGGCAGAAGAAATCTGGGGATAAACCCTAACAGGATGAAGTAAAGTATGTCTTGCAGTACAGGGACAACAACAGGACAGCTTCCTCACTTTCTTTCATTGGACAGCTAATATGAGAGCTAATCCAGTATGTGGAGAGACACGTTCAACATTTTCCTCTGTCAAGGGAACATCTTCACAGGATAGGTAAGTGATACAGGTGTGAACTGTATTATGAGATAAGGCACCTTCACTCTCCATGTGGTAGATATTCTGTTTTGTAGAATGTAGACCATGTTAAGCATGGTCTGGAAAAATGCTTTCCATGGCTTTTCAAAGGGATGTCCTGTGCTCTTATTGAAACTGTAGGATGAACTAAAAAATGAGCTTGAACTTAGTTTTCCCACTCTCCAAAATTTTTGGTCCTAACTAAATTTTGTTTGGCAAATGAACTGCTTTTGATAAAACTGACAATATGGTGTACTTCAGCGGGTCCTTTAATAAAATGTGAACCATCTATATGCTGCTCTTGATGGACTAGGGATGCAGGTTTCTGGCAGTGACTGCACTAGTCCAAGTAGTGGACTTTCCCAGAAAATGTCCTCTCAGTCCTTTCTTCCAGAAGTCTTCCAGTTTGCATGAGAATAACTCTTTAGCATATCAGATATAACACTTCCCTGAGCGTTATAGAGGAATGCTCAAGGTAGATTTTTAAGAAGAAGAAGAGATAGTGCTACATTTTAGGTAGCTGAATTAATCAACGGACAGTTGAACAAAACTAGAGAACATGGACAAGGCTTCCAGCAGTATGGCGAAGCCAGCAACGTCTGCTTTGAAAAATCACTTCCAACTCTAGCTATCTGATGAATGTGAATCAAATTCACAAGTGGCTTTGTAACGATAAGCCCATCTTTTCAAGAAAAAATATTTGCTTTTAAAGATGTTTTTGTAATAGGCTAACCATAATCTGTCCTTAATAAACTGCAGATTTCAGCAAAATACGTATAGTCTGATCTTTAACTGTTTCCCTTACTCCCTTCAGGTGACCAAAGGATTCCTTTGAAATTTGGGAGCATCAGAGGGGAAATGACTTTGACAGGATGGTCCTAGTGTTACCTTCAAATTGGAAGCAATGGGGTGCTATGCCCAAGTGGTTGGTTTGTCAAAGAGCAGGATTTACCACATGAGGTGCAGTACTCTACTAATGTGACGATTTTGCATTTAAAATCTGCAGTATGCTCTACTGTCCTTCACATCTGCCCCCAGCACAGCTATCTGAATACCACAGCCACCTATGGTATCCTAAAGATCCCCACACAAGGTTCATTCTACCCACAAGGTACATCTCTGGGTAGCAAGGTTCCTATTTTCTTGACATCAGGTTTAGACAGTCTTAAATACATACATAAATTACACTGATAGCTTATTAGAACTTTCTTCTTTTCCTAAATTTTCATGTCATAATAATCCAAGAAAATTAACGGGTATCTCTTAAAAATACATAACTATTTTAGGGAGAAGGGTGGTGCTAAATGGAATAACACAATATTTACTTTTTTTTCTGTAGTGAAACTATGTAGTCCAACAATCTCAATTTATATCCTGTTTCAGAACATATGTAAAACAAATTCTAATGATAGAATTTAAATTAACGCATGCTTTGTAGACAATAGAGAAAGCATCCTTTCTCTGTGTGTTGAAATCAAATGTGATTTTGTATAGACACCTCTGATATATGTTTGCAAACATCTCCTAAAATGTCATTACACTGTGGAAGGATTAAAAACATTGAATCATGTGGTGACCTTTCAGTAGAACAGAGAGTTTAACCCTCAAGCAAAATTTACTGTTGAGAGTTCACTGTCTCTTAATTTAGTGCACTTCTTACTATCAAGCAGAATGCAGAATTACATTTTTGCCTTTTATTACCAAATTAATTATGTTAGAGTCACTGTTTGGATAAAAGTAGCAAATTCTGGAACATGCTTGGTATATTTTAAGTCTCTACTGGCTAGTGCATTTACACTGCACATCAAGATATATAACACTCAGCATACTTGTCTCCTAAAATATGCCAGATGTTTGCCTACAATAAAGCTATAGCTGAGGAGGACATCCTATTGAACAGATGAAAGTAGTGGTATGATATATACACTACACTCTTACTCATACATTAATGACAACTATCTCTATGCTTTTGCTGGACTCACAAAACATACTGTCAGATAAAATGAGCAACAGCAACTGTTCAGATAAATTTTTTATCCTTTTCTATTTGTTTGCTTGTTAATTTCTGCATGGTTATTCAGCATACAGCTGTACAGAAACAGAAAGAAACTCAAAAGAGTAATAGAATCAAAGGAAGGAGGAAAGAAAAAAGGAGAAAGCAAAGCTCCTGAACAATGCCTCTTTCTGTGACAGCAATTCTCTCTTACCAGCCTCAAGTGTTTAACATATTGAAACAGTTCATCTTCCTTCAATGAACTTTAATAATTCTGCCAGGTAAGAAGCTATGCTCCATACTTCTTCATGTTGTCTTTTCCCTTCAACATATCTATACTGATCTCCTCATCTGGTCAACTTTAGAGCTCTGTTGTTTGGAGACCAGTGAGCACAGTTATTACCATCATCAATAACCTGTCCCACCTTCTCCTCTTCATTTCTCAACCCTTCTCTTTCCTCTCCAAAATCTAATAATAGCTCCTTGCCATGATAGCTGATCAATACAAGAGGGCACCTGTTCGCTTTACTCAACACACTATGCTAAAGTAACATGACATAGGAACAAATATGATTCTGCCTGAATTGTGTCAAGTAAAAAGAAAACTAACCAGGAAGTTTCCCTTCAGGGCAAATTTCATGAAAAGCTACAGATAACCAGTTTTTAGACGTAGAACTAATCTCTTTCATCTCATTTTCTCTTTTGCTTCAGGTATGATAGCTGAAAACATTAATACAAACTTCAGCTGGTTGTTTCAGCATTGGAGCTGTAGCAATCTGTGAGTCAGCCTCTTGCCTTAGCACCTAAATCACTGCAAGGACTGAGATGGGGACAGCAGTGTCCACAGTCATGTAGAGTGGGACAATTCATATGCACAAGCAGATTGGCTTCAGAGAGTTTTCCTCAAGGAGCAAAATGTTCTCACATCCACTTTGCCTAGCAATGTTTTAAAGAAACGTCGATTTGTGTTTTATAGAATTGGTCCATATTGAACGTTTTCCACAGGAATGCATGGATGCATTGTTATCAGTTATTCACCGATACCTTGCTGGCAAAACATTTTATTGTATATAATTCACATTGAATGTACATTTGAAATGTATGTTCAGATATACAGACACTTACTAAAAATTTAGTTTGTAAATTAAGCAGTCTGAGAAATCAGTGAAAATATTTGATATAAAATATTACTACTCAAGTAAATCTGAAATGCTGAACTGCATTCCAAGCAGGAGAATGATGGAGTCCTAAAGGAAGTTAAGATCTTCTGACAGAAAGAAGTCATTTTAGTTGCTATGATCATTGTCAATAACTTGTCTGATCAAACCATTATTAATAAAAGACTCAGAAGTAGATTTTAAATTTTCATATGAGAGAATATTAAATACTACTTCATTTCCATCATCCCAAATAAACCCGTGTAATTAATCGAGATTTTTCAGACTAATATGTACAAAGAACATATGCCTCTGTCATACAATCCAGGCATTTTGTGCATAATTGTTTTAATAGCCCAAAACAAAAGTAAAAGGTATGGCAAATAAGTGGCATAATACATTATCGAGTTTAACTTAAGCCTTCCTTTCCCATTCCAATTTTGTATTAATTGGAATTAATTAAAATATTTGTATGTTGCTTTTGTAAGCTGACTTAACTCTAAACCAGAGAAGTATCATTTTATTTTCCTTACAATAACAAACCACCACTGTAAGAATTTCAGTATAAAATTATGCTTTGGAAAATGCTAGTGGTTGGCTGAGCAGTTTGACTTTTTAAATACAGAACCTGAAACAAATCAAAAGAAGCTCGTCTTACAGTGTTTCAAGACTTATTCCTACTGTAGCAAGAGAAACTTTAGGCCACTTAAATGTCACTTCCCATTTTTAATCCTGCTCATGGTACAGAAATAGCAACAAAAATATAACTTAAGAAGTTGGCTGGTATAAGGAAGGATGTCTTGTGATGTTAAAGAAGAGTTATCTTTTTCATTCTAATTGTTGGAAATAATGAAAAAAAAAAACATTGAAAATCATATAATCACAGAATCACAGAATGGCCAGGGTTGGAAGGGACTTCAAGGATCATGAATCTCCAACCTCCCTGCCACATTCAGGGCCACCAACCTTCTTTTCAAAAGAAAAAAGATATTTAATATTGCCATTGCATGTAGTTATGTTCTTTCATCTATGATTTTCTCTTAGTGTTTGCCATTAATCAAAGTCAAAATTCCTTTATTTTAATAATGGTAATGCACGACTTTCTTCTTGATTTACTCTAGTGCAAGATTTACAGGTTTAGATAAGTTCAGGGCAGCTCTCAGGCTATGAAAGCTCAGACTATGGTGCTTTTCTGTGACTAAATACATCAACGATTAATACTTCTTTAAGAATACCTGAATATTTCTAACAGTTTTTAATTACTACAGCCACAAACTGTAACTTTTATAAATGACTAGGAAATATTTTCTCTTGGATGACATTGTTATTTTATTTTGAATCCTGACGTGGAGGGAGGGATAAGGAAAACTTGGCACTACATAAAACTGTTTATTTGTTTTTTTAAATAACCATTTCTTTTTCAAATAATGCCATCAAACCTACAGAACTCAATGGAAGCTTTTTAGGACTTAATGGGGGAGATATTTTCTTTCGTAGTAAAGTGGACAACTTTTCTATCTTGATTTATTTTCTATATCTAAGCCAAACACTCTAGAGGCAATACTTCTTTGCTGTTTTGTTTTTGTTTTTGTTTTTAATGGATAGGTGAACGTCTGCCTTCCTGCACTCTCTGGTACTTCTGACTGGCTGCAGTGACACCCACAGATGGCAGAATCATTGAAGTCAGGGTGAGGATGACCAGTCCACGGAATTTCACAATGTTTCAGAGAGGAGACAACACAAAAGCAACAAAAATTGGCCGTGAACATCACAATCATCCCTAGAGCTTTTTATCACAGTTAAATTAGAATTAAATGAGAATCTTTTCATTCAACAGTGGCAGAACAAGGAGCAGACCAGATGGCAAGATCTGAAAAGGATCTGACCAATTCTCTCATATTTTAATACTTGTCTACCTATAGCTTTATTTCCAACGCATTTTAGTAATGACAACTATTCCACCTCCCTAGGTTCACTGTAAACATTTCAAAAGTCACCCAGGAAACTCCTCTCCCACCTCTTCCACACTTTAGTCCACATAACTGTAGCATTAGCAAAGAGTACAGCTTTGTCTGCAGCCTAAACCACAACACAATTAACAAAATAATTACTCCAAGTGACACTGCATTCTGCTCATAGTTAAGTGGTTTTTAAAAAATAACGTTAATTTCCACTCTTAGAACATCTGTGACCCATTCACAGAGCTGCTAAGCTAAAGCAACGTTATTGCTCTAAAGCCAAAGCCCCCTCCCTCTCCACTCCAGATTCACATGTAAGTCTCTTCCCCAAAAATACACGAGTAGGACACAGATCTTTTTCTTTTTAGCTTTCTAACTTTGGAAAGATGATAGAAAGCATCTTAGGACAGTGACTCCCATGGTGCTTGTTTTTGTCCTGCTCTCACACAATGTGCCTCAAGTTTGTGATTTTCTTTTCCAGTGCATCATGTAGTAACACCGAGATTAGTTTTCAATTTTTCACGTTATTTAAGCAGTACATTTTCTCTATTTTGTTTCACGTTTCCTTTCCTCTTAAAGCACAAAGGAGAACTGCTCATTATTTTCTCCACAGCATGAGTCCTTTTTTTTTTTTTTTCACTTGATTTTGGCTCCGGGTCAAATAACCCTACGTTATTAGTGTAAAATTTTTGCAAAATAAAAAGCCACTCTGCTGGGAAACCAACAGACTGAAGAGCAGACTCCTTTCTGTAGTAATTAACTGTAATCCTGCAGAGGCGTTCAAACAAAAGTGTAAACAAAACACGGAAATTTAGAGCATCGTCTCTTTTTTCACCTGAAACATGAGAACTCTCTGCATGTATATCTTTACTTATATAATATACACTGCAGTTATAAAGCTGGCAAATAAAAAAGAAACACTAAACATAATTTAAACAAGTAATAAGAACTTAATTTGCCCAAACTGTCAAAAGCATTGCTGACACTGTTGCACATGACAAAACTCATCACTTCATCACTATTACCTCAGAACAATATGAGTTAGCTTTGAATAGCTGTCCTTAAAATACGACAACAGAAAACAAATGTGAGTCACTCATTAACACAATCTCAAGAAGTTAAAAAGAGAGTTGTGCTCCCGGAGCCAATTACAGTGTTTGCTACTCACTAGTGCCACCACATGGAGTGATATTTGAACATAACCCAACCGCTGCAGATCCAGGGAACTGCCTGTAAATAATACACTGTATGCCATACTTCAATAAGGCAGCAGAGAAAGATATATAATCTTCTCTCCTCTGTGTGAAGCTTAGAAAGCTTCCTCGTGAAAGTGGAGATGTCCCATTTCTAAGAGCATGAAAGCACTGTAGTAAAAGCAGAACAGTCAAACTGCTTTATTTCTCCAATAAAAGAAAGAACCATTTGGTAAAAGGATGCATTACACATTTTCTATTTAAATCAGTTTATAAGAAACAGATGTTAAGTTTCCTTTGGTAAGAAAAAAAAAAGAGGAGTTATAAATGAATTAAAGTGACTTCTCAGTGGAACTCCAACTCTTCTTTGCTCCTTTAAAACTTCATGTCTGAAGTGAAGCAAACTGAAATATAAGATGGTATAAAAAGATAGCAGAAGAAGGACAAACTATATTTAGCTGCTGGTGCCATAAAACATGTGAAAACATCCTGTCCTGCAGCACAAGAACCAGACATGTGAAAGGCAAGTACTGCTTAAAAGAAAGGGGCTGTCAGACATGAAATGCATACAGTATTTCCCTATGCTGGCAAACATAGAAGACAAAACGATTGTGTTACCAGACTGCTGTGGTGCAATTTCAGTTTTCTGTCCAGATGAAGCCACAGCACAAGCTGGCTGCAACACTTGTCTGAAACATGCTTACAGGGAGTGTATTTGGGACAGTGTTAATCTAGACTACGGAATACGTTTAACAACATGTAAGACATTCAGCCAGCTCCGTGCTGTCCCCATATTCCTTCTTGCCATTTACTAAACTCAAGGGTTGTCGGCATTCCCCTACTCCCCTGCAGCCCCCAACATGTTGTTAATGTCTTCATAAGAGGTTTCATTAAATACCAGCCCTGTGGTCTCAGGACAGCGTTTCACACGCAGCCATTTTGACACAGGCAGACTCGGGCTCCGTGCAGGAATGTTGTCTCCCACATGGCTCCACTGAACTCATCCTTAACGATCTACTCCCGCTTACCTAACTTCAACACTATTTTTTTGCCTGAGACTGCATTAATGAATCCAATAAATAAAGCATTGTATCACCCATGCGGTATAGACATTAATTTTAGAACAAAACATTAATCAATTTAAATTTATGTACTAATGCAGACACAATCAATTTGAACGTCTTATGACAATTAACAAAGCTTTTGCTACATCCCTAAAACACACTGACCCATCAATTATGGTTTGCATCAAACTAATGCTAATGGTACTTCCTTCTTCCTTAGGCTGCTGACAGCCTACCTGATTGGTCAACTTCAATGCAGCAGATCAATTAATATAAATTATACATGCACGGAAAGATGGGTTAATATCATAAGTTCATTTAATTAATTGTGTTTGATTAAATGAGGTACTTTCATTAGCCCTCTTAGCCATGAACCATATATACATCATAATCCTTTTACAAGCTCAGCCGCCCAGACACCGACCTGACATTGGGAGCATATTCAAATTACCAGCCGCAGCCATGCAAACCTCCCTGCATAATTAACAACTAAACGAGCTACAGTCACTTAAGCTGAAAAGAAAACTGTTCACATCAACCTCTCTGATACTGTTTAAATTGAAGATGTCATGGGTAAAACAAAGGTGAACAGACAATGGTAATTAAAAATTAAAAAGGACAAGGGGGATTTGCTACTAATGGAAGCAAAGTGAAAAGAGGGCTAAGGGCCTCGTTCTTAAATAAAAAAAAAAAAAAAAGGAAAAGAAAGAAAGAAAGAAAAAAACGAAAAGGATGCTGGTGATAGGTGATTCTGCTCTTGCTTTTATTCAAGTGAGCCACGGCGAACATTGTGTGCCAGCCTTCAGAAGGAAAATGATCACTTAGTACAGAGATCATCCTATACTGGGTGAGCATGTAAGAAACACTGCATTAGCAGTAAATGCACAGACATAGCCAAGCATTTTGTTTAGACTCCATATGAGAATTGAGTGATTACCATGGAAAACATTGAGTTTTCCCTGATATGAAAACTACAACAAAACATCTAAATAGCAGCATAAGACCTGCCTCCTTGTGTCACTTACCTGCTATGAAAAGACTCCTTACTATGAGCTTTCCTAGAAGTAACAGATCTGGGTCCCAAGGTGAAAAATACATCTGAAGGAAGTTTTTTCTCTTCCTTGGTTCAGTGCCCACTCAGGACGTAACAAATGTTGTGTCTCTACAGCAGCAAGAATATGAGCATCAGTATGAAATCTCAGAACTTGCTGACTAGAATAAGTAGTGGGATGACATCCTAATGACACTCAACATGTTAAATAAAAAAGGATGACAAAAGACTATGAACATACAGGACTTCCAGCTGTTGAAATCTCATGATTTCAAGTAAAAAGATATATTCATTACTATTGTATTCCAAGTAAAAAAACACGGGTATGATTTTCCAACCAGAAGCATCTTATGAATGTATTTTGGAGTTTTCTCAAGAATTTTAAGATAAAATTATAAAATATATAATACATAAAAATAAATAAATAAATAAATAAATAAAATATATAAAATTAACTGATACAAATCACACTTCAGAAAAAGAAGGCAAAAAGATAGCAGCTCACACTGGTATAGAATAAAAAAGTAAGGTTTTGTGGAAATAAAACTCTTGCAAAATTCATTTCAGCAATTATCATTCTACCACAAACACTGGAATTCTTTCAGATGTTGGGTGTCTGAGTAAGTTCACAAAAAGCTTTAGTAGTCTTCCTTCCACGAATGCTATCCTATGTAAATGGGGAAAGGGCCCTCTATAGTAAAACAGTTTCTGGGGATGAAGATGATGCAGGAGACTTTTGAGTAAGTCATAATTTCCAAAAGACATTAGTTAATTTTCTGTTATCTGTCCTGCACAGAAAGTCACTACTTAATGTCAAAGTCGTGTGAGTTGTCCCTGTCTACATCACAATGTTATTGCACACCAAGATGCTTCAGTGCAGGACCATCAGTGTTACAATCTGTGTTATGCTCCTGAGACAGCAGAGATAGAAAGGCTGCAGGGGAATCACACTGCTGTCATGTGGAATGTTTTTATCTAAATATTCGTAAATATTTAGATAAAAAAAGAGTGTACCACTACCAACTGCCTATACTGCCTACATCTTTCTTCAAGCCTATAGTTGTGTTTTGTTTTGTTTTGTTTTCAATAGAGATGGAGAAATTCTCCTTTATCTTTGGCCTAAGTAGAAACAAACAGTACAGATATCTTGGGAATTGTAACCCTCAATTCCTCATGCTCACAAAAGCAAACATAATTAGAACCTGATAACTTACTAGTCTATTTATTTAGGCCGTGTTTCTGTGCTTCTCAGGAGAAGCAGATTTGAACCCAAACTTTCGTGATTTCTATGCTAGTGATAATTTTAGAAGTACTCCAAACAGATGCTTAACCAATGTAATGACAACTTCTAACTTGTTATACTTTGGCTTCTTTGTCATACACATTTGTTTTCAAAATACAACCTGTAAAAATTCCCAGAGTTTAACTAATCTAATTTCTCTGCTCAAGCATGAATAATATGACTAAATATTGATAATTCAGCATTGAAAAAATAAATTACACTTTTAGCAAAACAATTAACCCACAACATCAGAAAGCTGCTTTTTCAATGAATGTTAGAAACAGAAATAATGAGGCTGCCCTCTCTGCTGCCCTTAGGATCTATGAAAATTTTGCAAGATCAAGTAACAGTAAATCAAGTTGCTGCTGACTCAAAATTCCATCCAACAACTTATCAAAATACAGACTTATTCCAAGTTTTTAAATTGTTCTTTACTGGTTATTTCTTGAGATATTCTCTCCTCAGATGTACTAAGCATGCTGTTGACACAGCACCTGCCAAAAACTAACTTGCAGCCTCAGGAAAGTATACTGCAATTCAACATGTCTTATGCAGAATTTGGAACTAATTTACTCCAAAGAACACTCCCAAGTACTCTTTTATAACAAAAGTCTAGAATGGTTCAAATCTACTTTCTTTAAAGACTGGAGAAAATGTAGTTAATTGTTTCTTATAAACTCTCTGACCTCAAATTACACAAGTCAATCCATATTCATGGGCTAATGGTTTTAAATTGAATGAAAGTGCATTTTGATTATGTATTAGGAAGAGATTCTTCACTATGAGAGTAGTGAGGCACTGGAACAGGCTAGCCAGAGAAGCTACGATGCTGCTCCATTCCTGGAGTTATTTAAAGCCAAGTTGGATGGGGCTTTGGGTAACCTGGTCTAGTGGAAAGCATCCCTGCCCATGGCAGGAGGGTTTTTAAGGCCCTTTCTAACTCACACGAATCTATGATTCTATGATTCATTGGAGCATACTCAGTAAAATGGAAAAAAATATATATCTGAAGTACTGCTGTAAAGGTGGTAAGGTTGAATCAAGAGTAATGAGAAAAGCAATTGCATTTTTACATCTTTCACGTAAATTGAAAAGAGTGTAGCTAATGTTCTTTCTTTGCAATTGAAATATACATAGCTTACTCCAAAAGTAAAGCCTCCTGTTTATTTCCATGGAAACTACAACAGATACAAAGAGCACAGTAACACTAGTTTGATAGAGCAAATTCTCAGCTACAAAACACTACTGCTCAACATAATCATCACCATTAGCTATGCATTTTTGCCAACCATGATCAAGAGTCTGCATACTACTTTCATAAAAATCAACATTTTATTACTTGTCTTTTGTGTCACTGTCATCATTGCTGAAACACACCGCCCACTGCCTCACTGTGCTCACATCCACTGTTTGGTCTCCATTAATGTTCAGCAAGTGCCAATGAATATCAGTGGGTCTCACTTTTTTCCCCTTGGAGGATTTCAATGACACATCTTTGTTTCCTAAACACTTCCATGTCAGATGACATTTGATCATGTTGCCCCTCTGCTGCCATCTGTCACACGGCAACAAAATGTAATGGAATATTGTCAGGAAGGTTCAACCTCTACCACCATACCACCGACATCTGCCTCTGATTCTGTGTGCCAACATAATAAACATGGAGACGTTACTTTCGAAGTAGTCCTCATAATATTTGTGCTCTATAACACAGGAAGATATTGCTGATGTTTAAGCATTGAAGAGAATTCAGAAGCATCTTCTATGTAAGGTGTTAATGAGGTTGTCAACAACTGAAGAAGTACCAAGTCCTGAACTTGGAAAGAAAAGATTTGTTGGTATATATATATTTTTTTTCCAGACAGAAATTGAATGATACTTACCTTAATAATGCACATTATAATCTTCCAGGATTCAGACCACAGTGTGTTTTCTCCATTTCATTTATACTGTTATGCTCTTAAAATAGAGTTTTGCTTTTTTAATAAAAAGTATTTTGATCTAGTTTCCTACACATACATGCATTTGCAATTAAAACTAAATGGAAGCGTTAGGCAAACCAAACAAGAAAAATAAAGGCAGCACAGGAGCATATCCAACATATTTTATAAACAAAGCAACATCAGCTTCAGTGTACTGTTAATGTTTTGTCTAATTGTTTCTTTTTTTAATGATTTTGCTGTTTTAACAGTGAATATTAGATATATTTGAAAACTGACCAAGTATATACTTTAAAAGTCAAATATAAAAGTACTGAAAAATGTTTGTTAGCATACAAACTGATTTTGTTGCTGTCAACAATCCATGTTCTGAAAGAGCTTTTAAAAATATTATTGTCTTTGAGATGTCCAAAATACTCTATCTTGCATTCATACAAACCTGTTTAGCAGGTTCTGTCCTACAAAAAGTCGTCATGAAAAAATTTCCCTTTATATGTTTGAAGAAATATCCATTATCTGTTTCATGTATCCAGAGGAGAAAAATGTAAATGTAAGTTCTCAAAAAGAATTAAAATAAGACTATTACTTTTATAAAAATTCTGTGTGTCTTTCATTCACGCATTGCATAAATGAAAGAAATAGGAAACGTAGGCTTTAATAACCAGGCAATAACATTTGTTCCTGTTTTCTAACATTAAATGATTAAGCTCAGCAGAAGAACTCAATCAATTATTGCTTATAGGAAAAAGTAATTATATTAAATGCCATTCCTATACTTCCCCATATATTTTCCCTTGTGAAGACAGACAGAACTTTACTCACATCTGAACGGTCAATTCACGTGATAACATAAACTCAAGCACCACAAGTGAAACCAAAGACAGTATATCAGTTTGCAGCAATTTAAAATTCAGACTTCATATACAATTCACGTTATGTTACAGGCCAAATGGCACACTCAGAGGTGTTAAAATACAAAATATAGCAGCCATTTCACACTCTAAAAGAGGTGAAACCCATGTAGGTGATTCCATAAGTCCTCTCACAGAAGTTAGAATTCATCATCCTGTGGGGCCACAGGATAAGGGCATTCTTATTCCTACAAAAGAAAATGTTTATGTGCTGTTTGTAAATCCTTTCATCAAATAAATTGGTTTGACCTCATTTATATAATTGTTTATATATACCATATTTAAAAGCTTTTATATTTCAGTGGCACTCTTGGGAATAAGAATGCTGAGTGCATTAAAGCTCAAAATTCCTATTTAGAAACCAGTCAGTTATTGAGATTCTTCTTTCCTTGAATCATTGTCTTTCCATATATTTAAAACAAAATCAGACTATTGCCATTACTTCTAGGTCTAGGGGACCTGGTGTGCTATATAGAATTCACTGGAGCGTGCCTTTCTTTCAAGCTTTGTAAGTAATAGCGGTGCTCCAGTTTTTTTATTAAATACATAGGGAAAAAAAAAGGCACTGATTTTTAAAGAATAAAGAGAACTGAAAGCTTTTTATATACAGATCAGATTTCCTCAATTTATTTTAAAAGGCCATTTTTGATATCAGGATGGGCAGGGTTGGAAGAAAAGAGAAGAGATTAATGGGAACAATTGCCTCTCCTTAAAAAGTCATGGATTTCGTTACAGGAATCTGACAGAGAAAATAGAAAATCCTAAATTTTGCATTATTCTGTTTTTTGACAAGTGAACCTTTTCCCATTTTTAGTTAGATTTGCATGAGTCTTATCAAGAATTGCCGTTAACACTGACAGCTTTATTACTACTAAATTTCTTATCCTGTTATTGGAAACACAACTTGCACCACATAGGCTAGTGTAATTATGGCACAATGATAGGGGTGTAGAGAACAGTATTTGTGTTCCTGTACGTTAAGAATGAATTTTGACAACGTAAGCACTACATTTTGTAAGCACATGTGTGCATGAACATGCAGAGGACCATATTTTCCTCTTTCAGGCAACAGTTGATAAAGCAGATGAATCACAGTGAAAAAAAGATTTTGGCAATGATTGAAAGAAGCATAAAAAACATATTATCTGTTTCAGTAAAACACATTTTACACACTTCTGTTGAACATCAACTATGTACTCTGATCAGAGAAAATGTTTTCTGGATAATAGAAAATAAACTACTTGTAAATGAGAGCATCTCTTCCCAGACTCAAAAACACGTGTGTATGTGCTTTGCACTCTTAAATGTGAATTCCAAAAATAGTGATCAATGAGAACACCCGTTACCATTCACTACTGAAATCATAGCTGATTTATACATTCAAATTATGATATTTAAAAGTTAATGACATAGTGTACATCAATTTTTAGCGTTAGTTTTTTTGTTTTTTGGTTTTTTTTTTCCATTTCTTTTTTTTTTATTATTATTATTATGTTTGGCAAATCTACATGTAAGGCATTTGACTCCACCCTTCTTGTACCAATGTTTCAGTAAATGGAGGAGAAGAAGTACGACAAATGTGGGAAAGGGGCTATAGTGTTTAATGGCCATTAGTGTTTAAAAAGTATTGAAAACTCAAAAGAACATAGTGTATCCACTGTTAAAATTTCCAAATATTCAGTGCTAAAGTCCAAATTACACAAGAAGATTTACAGTGAGTTCATGAAGTCTCTAAAATGAAGAAACAACATGGAACACTGACATGTCTAAAAGGAGAAATATGATTAGAAACAGACTGGGGATCAAGTACTGAGGTACAGATAGCCTCAGCTTGCAGTAATGACAACCTCCCAGGTTTCCAGCTGTCAACAGCACAAAAAACCATCATACTAAATACAGCAGAAGAATTCAGTGGTTGAGTAAAAAGAGAGAAGATTCAATGCCTCATCCTCTGTATTAAACTATTCTACGGTCCAGGATTTTTCAGATAAAGGTTGAATTCCCAATTGTTTTTTTTTCATATATTTTTCTTTCAACATTAGGACAGTCACTGATTGTTCCATATACTTAATTCTGAAACTGCCTGCCACTATACTTCAGTTCTGCAGTGTCAGATGCACACTTTAATGCGTAGGAAGTACTTACAAATCCAGTGAAAGTCACCAGAGGAATTTCAGAGTGCATAATACTTGGACAGATATATAGCTATGGTAATGGAAATTCAACTCCATAGGATTTCAAAACACCTAAATTGGAAGGAAATATCCTGGCTCCTGTTAAAGAAGAAAACTGAGTCTAGGGTTTTTTTGTTTTTGTTATTGTTTGTTGTTGTTGTTGCTGTTGTTTTTCCTGTATGCACTATGGAGAAGAATACTCTTTACAGGTAGTGAAATCCACAAAACAAGATATGGACAGAAATCGTTACTTCAGAGACATTGCAGCTTAGTACAGAGCTGTTATAGTAATGCTGGAGTATTCCGCTACCATCTGAAAAGAAGGGAACACCTTTCTCAGAACTGTTATCTTAATGCCATTAATAAATCCAACAATAACACCAGCACTTAGCTACTCAGACTTCAAGGGAAAATGTTATTAAATCCAGGCATTGACAAGATAAATGTAGAAATCTGCCAATAATTACCTTCCTTTTAGTGGGATAATTTTTATCATGAGCATGCAAAGAAATATTAGAATTCATTACTGTGTTGCTTGTGCTTGCAACAACCATTCACCATCAAGAGCAGAGAATATCTAAAGCATGGAATTCTAAGACGTGCTTAAATATAATGTTGTGTTGAAGATAGCACACGTGCAGAGGATCTTGAACACTTTTCCATCATCCCATTTTATACGATCCTGGCACAGGCAAGTGTCCCAACTGGCTCCACATCCCGAATCCAGCTAGACTGAATGGGAAAATGAGGTATAAGGCTTAGTTCTTACAGCTGGAGCAGGGAATCTTTACATCTTTAAAATCTCAGGAGAGGACAAGTGACAGTTAATGCACCCACACAAGATGCTCAGTTTAATTCTTACTCTGCATCCAACTCCCATTCCCCAATAAGAGCACACTACTTACCCAATGGCAGGTTTTTCTGCAGTGACTATTTATCTATTTTCCCCTCTCTCTCATGACATACTTAAAAATACATAAGTGATCTTTAGCTCTAATCCAATGAGTAACTTTCTAGCCCTGTAATTCATTTAGATGAGAAGCCTTGATACCAATTTTGTTTCAATGATTATTCAATCTACAATTTTTAAATGGTCTCTGGAGCGGGGATTACAGCCAGCACCTCTACTTCCCAGCCATCTGCCCTCATCACGAAGTCAAAGAGTTGCGTGTTTGGCTCAATGAATGCCCTAGACACTAGGTAAAGTATACAGAGGCACTTTCTGTGTGCTGTATGTACTTTCAATGCAACCAAAAAAGAACAGCTGTTAGATTCAGTGAGCCTGCCTTTCTCACTACATGGAAGCTGTGCTTTGACTGCATGGTTGTCACTGTTCCTCGCAAACACCATCATGAACAGTAAGGAATGAGCAATTCTCTCTGCTCCCTCCAGAATTAAATATTCACCTTGAAAAGTGAGGACGGCCCTTATGAGAGTCTGTCATCAGAAGAATTAGAAGAAGTACTTCTGCCATGGCTTGTGCAGAACGTGCGATGCTTGAAGGGTCCCTAGAAGTGCAAAGGAAAAAAGTATGGCACGGTTCTTGGAAGGGTTTGCTAATAATGAACAAGCCAGAAAGCATTTGAATCAGGCTTGGAAATGTTCTTAAAAAGCTCAAAAGTGAAAAATTA
>CM074577.1:5420000-5482500 GCA_037305975.1 Chrysolophus pictus
TACAAAGTAAATCATTAGAAATAAGAAATTTCCTTTCACAGTATCAGGGATATCACCCCAAACAAGCTGAGTGTTTGCTTGCATAGCTGAACACCCCAAACAAGCTGTTTGCTTGCATAGCTAAATGAATTCCTACACAAACAACACAGGTACAGCATACATGGCAACAGAGAAATAAAGGTGATGTGATCTTGTTTCAGTCATGAAACCTCTCACTACAGTCAGCACGGTTTAGGATCAGTCTGAACACAACTCACTCCTTATCAATCTGCCTGTCTGCCACAGGTCTGTTGAACCACCCATACCTCACCCATGTAATGCTTCTCTTCACCAGCTGGAGGCTTAAATACATTCCAAGATAGTGCAGATGACCTCTACTCATCCTTTTCCTATTAGAAACTTTTCAGGGAATTCCGGCATGTCCAGGTTTAGTACTTATTATCTTCAAAGCAAATGTCAGAGAAACTTTTGTAAGTAAAATATTTAATTCTGATGGAATTTCACAGGATTTTCTAGACAACAAAGGCTGTTTTTAAGGAGTGCTGCATTCACAGAAAACAAAGGCAACAGTAAGACACAATAACATCATTTAAAGAAAGCCTATTCTAGTTACCACGTCCAATGAAAGCAGCATCAGGACTTGACAGAAACATTTAAGCACACATCTTGAAAATAATAGTATTTTGCTTAAAAAGAAAAATCATAGACTGGATTTTAGTAAGTGTTTAGCCATAATTTTGCTGAAATCTTACCACTAATTTCAATGAGAGAAGAAGTAAATTAGGACAGAATAGTTGTGGAAACACAACTTAGAAACAAGAACAGCGTGCAGTTAAGAAAGTGGGATAGTGCAGTTATATGGGAAAACCCTTAAAAGTGCCTGACAGAGTATGGTCTGCTCCTCAAAATATGCACATACATCTGTTCACTTCATGAATCTTTGTCATGGGTTTGTTTTTTTGATTTTCAATATTATCTTTAAGAAAAAAAGGAGTTATCTGGAGGAATAAAGTAAAAACAAGGATTGTGAGGGAAATCTGGTTAAGGATTTTAATAAGTGCATGGAAAAGAATAATAAATAATGGAAATAAAAAGAATAATAAATAATAGAAAAGAATATTCATTTTCTAATTCAGGTCAGCATTAAAGTTTACCTGCTAAAGGTATCAATGTGCCTTGTGGGAAGTGCCAGGGGGAATTTCTTTACTCTTTTTCACTGCTGCAGAAGTTCCCTAGCTGGATTAGTCGTGGCAGCTGTAATATAGTCAACTGTTCTCTTATTGGAGTCAGAAAAGTACCATGAATGGGCAATGAAACCATAGCTGTTTCAAGTGTAAAATAGCATCTAGGACACTTGCTATGTTATTATGGTCGGATCTCAGCAGGTGGAATCCGTGAGGGCTTGGCTTCCTGAAGTTAGACTGTGAACCACTCACCTTTCTTCTTCACATGCTTTCTTCAAGACCATAGCTTTTCACAAAAGTGGTTTTTATTAGAGCACCACAACCACGTTCTGAGTAATGAATGTCTTAAAGCCATGAGCATACAGTTACTAACAGAGCTCCAGGTGTTCTGTCCAATAAGAATTTCTACTTCTCTGGAGCAACATGTGGTAGCTGAAGTAACAGAACTATATCCTTTTAAGAATCTCAAAAAGCAGTCTCAGCTTCTGTGAGTCAGTCTGAGAAAGAATAAGATCTAAATGAAACCTCCTTTCTGAATGCCTCTCCCTTCTGTGTATGTGTTTATACATTTTCATATATGCATGTCTGTCCCGGTCAAGACGAAATCAAGTTTCATCTATGTATTACAGAATTGTTTACTGTCCTTGCATTTTAAAAATTTGCTATTTGCATTGTTAGAAAATCAATAACTCTCCTATTGACAACAATGACCTGCGAATAATATTTTGCTACCTACAAACATCGTAAATCTTCTCCAAACTCTACTTAATATTTACTCTGACAATTCCTAATAGTATGTTTTAAACAAGAAATTACAACAGCAGGAAATCCTAGTAATAACTCCCACTTTGAGCATCACCAACTCGTATACGTAAGTCACTGCACGAGCCATTGGTAAACCTCAGGTGCATCAAAGAATCATAGAAAACTTAGGAAACTGTATGTGTTTTGGATCATTTTGAATTAAATTCATATCTTACAGAATTCTCAAAAAAAGGTATTATTCTAGAAACAGAGATATAAAATGTGTAAAATTTTTACTATACAATTACTATGTATTTACGATATAATTTACTTTTTACATGTATGTCTACTAGGTGTAATGAAAATGGAGACTTACTTGCTCTAAAGAAGTTAGTAAATTAAGTGTGCAAACCAATTTTTCTTTACAAAGTTTCCATCATTTTAGAATATAGTGATTTCCTCAGCCAGATTAATATGACATATTAATTTAGATATTAATTAATATGACATATGAGCATGAGCTCATACAGGATGCGTGTGATTTCCATATTGGAAAAATAATCAGACTACAATGATGAATGGTTGAGGTTCAAAATATAGCTAAGGGAGAAGATGCCTAAATTTTGTCAGCAAAACAGGTGGTATCATATAGGAAGTAAGAAACCATACTAAACCAACATTTTTGAGAGCACCCCATAATTACACAAACTACAGAAACATGAAACTAGATGGAGAAGTGTAGCAAAAGTGCAAACTAACATCTAATTTTATTCACCACTTGTCTTGTCTTTCATATGGTTGCAAGTTCAAGGTATGGCTTCGAACTGAAATGGGAAAAGGAGTCTGCATTGTGAATGTTCCCATTGTCAAGAACATGCCAATCTGTTATAGTGGTAGAAGCTCTGTTATGAAATGCAAAAAGATGTAGAAAATACGTATGGTGGAAGAGCACAATGCAAAGTCCTTTCTGGCAAGGACTGAAGCCCTGAAATTTGTAAGGGGCCTTCCTGGAGTGGCACACATACCCTTACACAGGTCACAGAGCATGAAGTCAACAAATCCATTGAAGTCTGGAGAACTTCCTACTGTGGTGAAGTGGCACTACTGCTCCCGTAAGATCACATTTCCAAAAATGCTGTGATTTGAGTTAGACAGGCTCCTGGAGAATGTAACAGATAAGTGTTCAGCTGAAAAACAATGATATCAAGTTTCTTGAAATCTCAAACGAAAATGTACATACACACTCTTAAGCAACTCTGTACTCGTTATGTTAAATACTTTATCCACACAAAAGTTAAGGAAAACAAAGTTAAACAAATACTCCATAAGCATCAGTAAAGTGAAGCAGTTTCATCTTAATAATAATAATAAAAAAATATAGAAATATAACTGAAAGTTTCCAAAGCATACTTAGGTACAGATCTAAAAGTCTAATACAGCAAAGAACATGTTCACCACAAATCCACGTTATCTTCTCATCACTGTTGTTACACTTTGTTTAAATACGCCGATGTTTTACGAGTAATAAAGTAAGAGAAATGCGTAGAAACACTGAGTCCTAAAGTAAAGGAGGGAAGAAACTGTACTGTATAGCTGCAACACTGAGAAAATCACAGTTTCTTGTTTCTTACAGTCTTTCCATAGGTAGCTGCTGCTGGCCACTGGCCAAGGCGTGTAATATCAGTTTAGCCTATTTGGCCATTTTAACTACCAAGCTCTTTGATAAGAGAAAATAAGATATGGGAAGTACCTCTAATGTTAAAAACTGTCCTGGTGGATAGAATATTAAGTGAACTCAACTTCATTCAAAACCTCTAAACGGAACTGCTAAACCAGCTAGACAAAAAAAAATTTCATCCAATAATTAAAATTTTTGTTCATGAAAGCAAAAAAAAATGTTCATTTAAATGTAACAGGGAAGATAACCTGTTGTGGTGATGATGTATTTCCTCAAACTGCTGCCAAATTGTTTTTAATAGGAGTTCCAGTGAAACAGTCATATTTCAAGATACATCACGTCTTAAGTTAAACTGAAAGATCTCAGTAACCCAGTAAAAGATGAACACTTAATATCCCAGTACCTGTGATTACCTGTATTCCTGAACTGCTTTGGAACTTCTATCTTAAATAAATAAATAAATAAATGTTACATGTAGGTTTTGTTTTCTGATCTTTCTCCGCACTAAAATATATAATCTTCCTGTCTCCTTAGCAAGACACTGATGCTACTTTTTCAGAAATATTCCAGAGTCCAAATAGTAGGATTACCTGAAAAACCAGTTATAATATCAAGGCTAGAAAATTAACTGTGCTGGGAAATTTAGTGTTTAAATATTTCGAATGAATAATAAAAATGCTGGCAGACTTGAAATAAAATGGTCTGTCATCTTGCACCATTCTTATTCAGTTTGGCTCAATCAGAGGTAAAAAAAAAAAAAGATTCAACTATTTTGAAGATAGAAGAGTGAATGCTGTGTATGCATGCTCTACCAGGATATTTACTCTTGGAGGACTAATTCACAATAAACCCGCTCACTATTAATATAGCACTGTCAGACAAAATTGCATTGTTCTGGTTATGAACACACAGGATATATTCATATGTAAATAATAGGTTCTTATAGTACTTTCTCCCATTAAAAAAGGTAGAAAATAATTTTGCAGTGATTTAAGAAGAAAGATTTTACTCGGAGTGCTTAAGTGACCTACTTTTTTACTGATGTATGTGCAAGTCACTACAGAAATTCTAAACATGAAAATAATCAGGTCCTTTTACCTTATGTTTAGTAATGAAAAACTGCCAAAAGCTCCTTCCTTTAGCAGCTGATTTAGTAAAACTTTTATGAAGACAGTAAATTTCATGTTTTAGTATACACGACAGTCACATTCTAGATGCTAAGATGCAAGGGAAACAGAAATCAATATTCCCCTAACCTGAGCATGAATTTTGTCAGCTTCCAATTATTATCCTGCTTGTGGGAAAGATCAAAGAATAATTGTGCTTCCTGGTCTTGATGTCACAGAATGGATAGACAGTTTCAATTGTGAAGAGATATAATCCTAGATGTAACATGTTTAACGTGGGCACATTTGATAAACAGTCTGTAGTTGACTGCTGAAATCATATGCATTTTGTAGACTATATATATCACAGGAAGAAAAGAAAACAGTGTTAGGCCTGTATTACTTACATGGTCTCTCTTTGAATCTCAGATGAAGGGCAATTTAGTTTTACAGCTATATTTGTACTACTTACTATAACAGTATCTCCTTCAGACTATTTCACATTGGAAAATAGCACATAAGTAAACAACTGAAAGAGTAAGTACATGTATTTATGTTTACAGACATAAAGCTAATTTGATTATCAAACCACTAGTAAAGGATCAGGTTTTTTTTTCTAGGATATGAAAGTTGAGCTTTTTTACCCTTGAGAAGGATGAGGAAAACCCAAACCTGAAACCATCTTTTAATCTAAACTAAGGATACTGTGTGCCAAGGCTAAAATGCAACTGTAAGTGGATGAGGGGCAATGCTGGTCCAGATCCTCAGCACATACCATGTTTATTTCTCACTGGAAGCACTAGTGTAGAAATCTCAGTAGAAATAAGTGTATCTAGATACAGCATCTTCAACCTCAGCTTCCAAGAGCCTCCTAGTTTCGGACAATTTGTACTGTGGAGTACTGTGTGCTGACATAGGGAGCATACAGAGGGGAGGGGAATCAACTCTTTGAAAGGGTAGATAACAGCAGGACAAGAGGAAATGGTTTTAAGTTGAGGGAGGGGAGATTTAGGTTGGACGTCAGGGGGAAATTCTTTACAGAGAGAGTGGTGAGGTGCTGGAACAGCTGCCCAGAGAGGTTGTGGATGCCCCGTCCCTGGAGGTGTTCAAGGCCAGGTTGGATGGGGCCCTGGGCAGCCTGGTTTGGTATTAAATGGGGAGGTTGGTGGCTTTGCATGTGGCAGGGGGTTGGAGATTCGTGATCCTCGATGTCCCTTCCAACCCTGGCCATTCTGTGAGCTCCAAGTTTTGGTACTGATAATCCACGATATGCACTGAGATGTCTGCTTCTGTTTCAGTTCCTTTTTTTTTTTTTTTGACATTATGTGGTTAATTTTAGAGCAGTTAAAAGCTGAAAGTAGACTATCAGAAGGCAGATTTGAGGAACTATCACAGTCTCACTCTGATGAAGAATTCCTGCCTTATCACTGCTGAAAATTATTCTGAGCCCCGACACTAAACTTCATTCTCTGTTCTTTTTGATAGTTTCCTTTTAATGTGACCATGAACATACAAACCCAGAGATGCTGAACTACAGTTGAATAACTTTCTAATAAGTGCATTTTAAAACATTTTCAAGAAACGCAGGTAAGTATAATTTGGAGATGGAGGAGGAGATCTTTGTGAGGTCTCTGGTCAAATAATGTTAATGCTAATGTAAATAGGATATTTACTCATTATCTTCATGTGGATCTTTTTTTTTTATTATTTTTTTTGGAGGAGAAGGAGGAGTAAGCACATCAACACCTAAGGTAGGTATTTTAAAACAGGATATAGCAGGTGTAACCTGAGAACTGCTTATCCCAATTAACTGTTTTATCTTACAAAGACTACAACGCATTCTAATGCAAAAGAGATACTTACCAGGCAATCCATATTTAAACATTCTTTGGTTCAGGAACCAAAGAAAAGCCTTTCTTTGAAATCTAAATCATACAAAGTAATGGTCTAGACAATTCAAAGTATTGTTTGTAAATTTTCTAATGACACACAAAACCTACAGCTCTTCTAAACATGCTTACGTAAAGAGATTTCAAAAAAGCAAATAAAAATGCATGCAAAGCATCTATATTGTATCACTGAAGTAGTTGATAAAACTTGTACGAATTAATAATATACCTTTTTAAAAAAATTAGCTTTCTAAGGCTAGGTTGTCATGGTTTCCCCAGACAAAATAACCTCTGCTGATTTCCTTTGGAATCTACAATTTTATTTTATTTTTTAAGTAAGAATAGCAGTAAGATAAAATTCCAGAGCTTTTTTCTACATTGCGTTTGTCTGACTTTGTCAATACCTCTTTCATAGATACCTTTTTAATCAGCTTTAATTCCAGAAAAAATCAAAGCTACAAGTATAAAGCTAAACCTACACACCAATCTTCCACAGAAGCAGGATGAGAAGCAATTTCTTACCAGTATATACATGCCAGCAGAAACTTCTAATACAGCTTTGATTGTGCTGAGAAGTATGTATGTTCAAATATGCCGTTTTCTTGCTGCAGTTTATTTCGTCTGGAAGATGTTTACAGCACAAAAGTAGATTCACCAATTTAAATGAATGTACACTATGGACACTTCGCTAGAATAGAAACCCCTTGGAGGCCATTGTTTTCATGCTTTATACAAGACAGAGAAACTTGCAAATAGATAATAACACAAGTATCATCTACAGCAAAGAACAGTTTACTGGATAGGGTGCTGGGGGAATGTTTCTTAATAACTGAGTTCCTTTCTTCCTCCTTCTTGTAGCTATGACATAGGTTCAAGCACATTTCCTAGAAAGAAGACAGTATCTAAAGAACCAAAACACTATTTGAAATTCTCACACAATGAGGAAGACATTACAAACCAGAAAAAAAGCAATATAGAGGAAAACAGGGGAGCTTGTATGGTTACAGATGTTCAAATGGGTATTTGGTATTGACACAAACTCAATTCCAAACGAAATAAAGGTAGTGAAGATGAATTCTCGGAATGAAAACAAAACAAGAAAAAAAAAAAGAAAGCTTTTTCCTAAACACTTGCAAGGTATGCATACATGAAGTCCTACTGCTTGTATTCAAAAATTAGATTATTCTTTAAGAAATAATTAAAAAGAAGAGCATTTGCTTCCAAACAGAACTTCTTTAACAGATGGATAGGGGAATGGCAGAATAATACAATCCCGTCTGCTGTCTGAGTCCCTGCTGAGAGCTAGTTTCAAGTTGATAATACAATTCTATTTGCGGCTAAAATCATGCTGTATTGGCAGTTTAGCTCCTCAGGTTTTTGAGGGGAGTGGGAGACAAATTGTTTTCTTTTACTTTATTATGAAGTATTGCCAAGATATCTCATAAAACAAAGTTGGATTCGTTGCCCTTAGTTTTTAAGTCATTTCATGTACTTAAGTCTGAATTGAAAGAATATTCTGACAAGTAAAATGACTGTTTGACTTCAAAGTCAAATGTATACATTCTTTCTACTTATGTATAGGTATAGATGTTATCTAAAAATGAAAGAATCATTGAGTTCTGATGTCCATAGCTTTGCATAACAGCTATGGCTGTTCGTTAAATACGTGTACTAAAAATCCTCCAACAGGGATGATACAAAGACCCAAAGTAGTTGATTTCTGAGAAGGAGAAGACGAAGGCTCCTCCTAGAGTAATGCTTCCTATTTTATTATGCTGGCCCACAAGGCCAGAGGTGGATATTGATGCTATGGCAGTAGATGTTGAATCTTCTCACCAATATTCTGCTACATTCTGTTGCCATGTTACAAATAGCAGAGGGGCAACCTGATAAACTGATATGGAAGTGTATATGAAATCAACAGTGTGTCACTGAATTTCTCCATGTGGAAAAAATGGTACCCATTGAAATCCACTGATGCTTGCTGAATGTTTATGGAGACCAAACAGTGGATATGAGCACAGTGAGGCAGAGGGTGATGTGTTGCAGCAGTGACAATAGCAGATCTCCTTTGATGGTGCAGATTTTTATGAGCAAAGCATGCCAGCTCTCATTCACGGCTGGCAAAAATGCATAGCAAATGGTGGAGACTATGCTGAAAAATAGTATTTAGTAACAGAATTTGCTCTATCAAACAGTATTACTGTGCTTTTTCTAGGTCTTGTAGTTGCCATGGAACTAATTAGGAGGCATATCTTTGGAGCAACCTATGTATAATACTGACTTGGATAAGATGTAAATTACATAGTCCAAAGTTGTCCAAAAGTAATTGAGACACAACTGTTGTTTCTAAAATATGGTAATAGTGGGTGGAAAAAAAATATCTGTATTCACTTTTCATGTTGATGTCACTGTGGAGAGAAGAAGGACAGATCAAGACACCTAGAACCAAATTGCAGCAGATATTTGGTGATTATTTCCTGTATATGGATTCAGTCTGATTCCATGATTACTGCAAGATCAACATCAATTATAATTTTAGTTTCAAGTTTACATCTGACAGCAAAAACATTTTTTATTATTTTCCATGGACAAGATTCATAAATATAAGTTGAATTCTAGAGATAGAAACATCACCACACAAAACGAGTGGGGTCTTCACCATCTTCTCAACAGTATTGTCTCTTTCATATAAAGGTAGGATGAGAAAACACAGACACTTTGTACAGACCTATTGTACTGCAGTAGAAACAATTCATTTTACATGATAACAGTGATGACTGTGCTTCTAAGCAAGTAAGATGCTCTTGTTTGCTTAGAAATAACGTACAAAATAGATAGGAAAAAAAAAATATTCTTTCAACTTATGGCAATACCATTTTTTAATACTACTTAAACTATCTTAAAATCATAGCTAGTCTTGAAAATTATTATTATAAGAACATGATTTAAATCCATTTATAACTTTCATGCACATTTTTATATATGTTTGTATAATAATCTGCTATGACATGTAATCAACTGAACTGTTAGGTGGAGATTGACACTACAAGTTTGTCTCCAGTAGCCTATGTCACTTTTCTTTCATTTCAGTAAGACTCTAAGTTCAAAATTTTAAATGTTAATGTAGCTCTAACTATTAATTACATTCAATGGTCACAATGCCTTGAAACGCAGATGTGATATCCTCTTACTGACCTGTGCACTGAGAAGTTTTCTGGTATTTTCTGCAGTTATCTAGAAATTTTTATCCTGACAGACCTGGTAGAATCGGTAGAGTCTCTGATACAACCAGGATTTTTTGACTATCCTGTTATAGTAAGAATCTAGTTCAGACCATTGGATGAATAGCAAAATGCCTGTCTTTGGATTTTAGGCTAGATGTTCTTCTCAATTCCCAATTGCAAATAATTCAAGAATTTGAGACTGCCAAATTTCACCATGGTGATTTTACCAGTTTCATGTGTGGTCCCATATTTTCAGTTTGAGACCATCCTGACAAAATAGATGCATCTTTTTGGGAATCTACATACAGAATCATTTTCCTTTACCCTTCTTTTTTAAGAACAGAGAATTTACCACCAACTATGTAGGTTTTTATAGCCAGAAAAGCCTATTAAGCTCACATGACTTCGTTTCTGGTGACTTAGAAACTATAAGGATTCTGTCCAATTATTCTCCTTTTTAGCCGAACTAAATCATACAGCACGGGAACTCAAGAACTCTAATCTTAATTTAAATCCTAATTAATATTTTTATTAATAATAAATAATAATATTTGAAAGTTTTTATCTTATTTATGCTTTAAGATTTTGTGATTTCCCTGTACTAGGGCAAAGAACTTACATTTCACTTGTCTCTCTCAGAAGAATAAGAGCAGGAAAAGGAAGACAAAGAACCCAGAACTTATTCCAAGTATTATTCCCAGAACTTTTTGTATGTGCAGAAGTGTTTTTTCATTCCTGTTCTTTCAGTGAACTCGGGTAGAATTATAAAAACATTTAAGGATTTGTGCTACTCCTTTATGCTCTCCATATCTGGTCGGACCATTTACTAAAATTTTCTACTTTCAAGTACAATTAATTCTCCTTCCATTTAACAGATTCTTCCTTCTTCTGTTTTATTAATCTTATGGGGGAAAAAAACACTTTTCGGAGTAATGTACGTGCTGGGTTCATTTCTTAACATTAATAATATATAGCAAAATTAAAAGCTTGGTTTTGTTTCTCTCTACAACATATACCTTCCCTCTCCTTTTTAAAATGTTTGCTATTTCAAGGTAAATGTTTATATTTTCTAAAATAGCAACAAAAATATGCCTTAGATATTCAAGAAAAGCTTTAATTTACTCTTTTCAATAGATATGCTAGCACTACAAAACAAGGATACTCAAGCAAAGGGCCATCAACAGATCCAGGCTTTCAAAAAGTAATTAAGAAGTCACAATTACAGTATTTTGCTTATTAGTTTGATTTTGAGTATATAGGAATTTTTGAACAGTAATGTAACTAAGGCTTATATTACAGTGAACCATTTCAAAGTAATTATGTATTTCAATTTCCAGCTATGCAACATGAATTAGAATTTGGACAACACATGAGCTCTTTTTTACTCTCAGCAATTAAAAAGCATTGGGACATCCACTATGAATGGCTTGGCATACAGTGCTGAAGGAGCAAAAAGCAATTGTCATCCTTCATAAACTTGCCAGGATATCCACAGCATAAAAAACTAATATTCTACTTTCACAGCACATGTAAAATTTTGCAATCTCAGCTGGATTACATAATAACATGCACGCAGTAAGAAGGTGTGCCCTTTGGAGTGCATTTGATGTCTAAAGGACAATAAATACTGCACTGTTTTCTATAGTTTGTAGAGTACACAGCCAGAGTGAAAATGGTTTGTATCTGAAGAACAACTGTACGTTTTTACTATGATGGCAAAATTAATTGCTCTCAAACCCTTACTTTTTAGCACATAAGTGCACAGTGGTAGTATTCTTGATAAGTAGTAAGAAGACATAAATGCATGAATCATCAGGGGGAGAACTACTGTTTACTACTAATCAAGAACACATTCTTCTTCTTTTTTGAGAGGTTAATTTGTAAAAATGGAAATTTCTCCATAACTTGGACAGAACGATCAACCACAGATAAACAGAGTTTCCTGATTAGTTTTCACTCATGCATTTTTTGAGACAGGCTCACAAGAGCAAAGAAAAAAACTCAACTCAAGTACTGGGATGACTGAAGTGAAATGATGAGAAATGCAAAGTATTCTTTCAACATGTTTTTCAACAAGAAGCTCTCTCAGAAATATAAGTATTTTTCATTAAGAACTACTGAACAGAAGGCTTGAATTGCTGCAATTTTGCAGATTTTCTGTTTTTGAGGTTTTGATTTTTTTGTTTAATGTCTAAATTTGCTACATGGTCCAGGAGCAGGAGCAAAAATATCAAGATGAGTAATTTCATATAGGCCAGAAATTGGAAACAACAAGTATTTAAAAACAGAAGAAAAATCCAAATTCTGATGTGAAGAGATGTAACTACGATAAGTTTCAGATTCTGGTAAGTTTCAGGTGCACACATTTTACGTTTAGCCTACTGAAAAATCCTTGAACTTGTAGAAAATTCCTATTTCAATAAAAATTATGAAATAGTAATGTAGCTGGATAGCACTATTCATTATTAACTGCCAGCAGTTAGCAACACAATTCTATTATTTTTCTTTGACAGCATGATTTTGTAATGATTTTGTAAGTATCCAAATTATAAAGAAAGAATTTTGAGTTGTCCTTGGAAAATAAAGAGAGAAAAAAATTTAAAATGCAAGAAACATATTTGGATTACTTTTCAAATATGTAAGGAGCAGATGAAGTGTTTGGTCATTCAGTGTCCTGTGTAGAAGACCCCAGACAAAAAAGGGAAGGCATTAAGTGCTTTTTATCTATAAGAACATTGCAAAATTCTCAGTGGCAATAATTTGAACTGTGATATTGAAAAGTGTTAACATATGCTAAAAACACACCAGTGTTAAAGGATAACTTACAGGTTTAATAGCATGTAGTATTTTTCTAACAAAGAGATAAGTCAAAATACAGCATGAACTTTGAGATGGATTAATACTAATGATTATGTGAGCACTGCTGAATATTCTAAAGAAATTGTTTAAAAAATAGGGAGGAAAAGCATTTCGTTCAGTATGCAGGTTCACATTAATTTTATTTAATGTTAAACACATTAATTGAGAACACACTAGCACATACCATCAAAAGTTATCTTTGACACAATATAAGAAAAAACAATTACACTCGAAACTTAGGAAAAAGAAAGTCTTATTTTCCCATAACTACCAAAAAGTTTCTTTACCACTTCAATACAATTAGAAAAAGTCTTCCTCTGAAGACAATTTAATTCCGTGCATAGTTAAATCAGAGTGTGTTGCAAATGCAATAAAATTAACAGCTAACAAAAATTAACAGCTAACAAAAAAAAAAAAAGGATAAAATCTGACTTTAAAATATAGGCACTTGCAACTGCAGATGCCCTATATATTTTTTTATAGATAAATGATCTAAGGTATATAAAGCAAGTATTGTGAACTTAAAAGTATCTATATATATGAGCAAACACCCAAGTACTTAGATGGAATACTCATACAATTAAATGTATACATGCAGGAGTTCTATCCTCAGAGAACTAGTTGTACTTGACAAACCTTATGTTTTACCTACAAGTACATAACTATAATAAATTCTTAATTTGCCCTTTCACTGTTAGATCATTATCTCTTATTCTCACGTGTCCCAAAATATATGGCAGAAGGGTTGAACTAAATGGAACCTTGATGCAGTTGCCATAATGTAAGGTATTAACAATCACTGTAGATTCCTGATGTTAATCTCTTGTTTTTCTTTACTGTAATCAAAACACTACTGTCATTTGCAAAGTATATTGCATAACAGAAACTGGATGTTTAACGTTAATCTGTATTACTGGTTCTACCTCATTCCTCCCCTTTAAAGTCTCTCACAGCCTCTTGCAAATTGGCTTCTTTCAGTCCATAATCACTCTCATAATAAGGGGGGAGCAGCGAACACAAATGAGTTGGAGAGGTAGTTTCACCCACAGAGTAAAACTGGGGGAAATGAATGAAGGAAAACAAACGTGGAGGAGGGGAAAGAGCAATTTGATTCCTAATATGTTGTTTCCTTAAAGCAAGTCTGAGTCCATGAAATGCACATGTTTATATGTTCTTGTGACACCACTTAGCACTGTAGGTTACTCTATTAATCCTAGCTGGGAACTGTTAGCAAAATAGTAAATCAGTGAAATTAGGAAATCCCCCCAGTGGATTAATATATCAGGAATGTTTCTAGTTGGAGTGACACTGCCACTTTAAGATATTACTACTAAAGCAATTTAAAAATTCCGATTCCTCTGTTCTTCTTTCTAAATAACTCCTGCAAAACAATTTCTGCATCACTCATTTTTCTGTATTGCTCCCGTCTTCACACGGACAGTTTGGTCTTTTTGTTGTAGGTTTTGTTTTCCACTGTTCTTCAGGTTTTTTTTTCATTAATCAGAAAAAAAAAAAAAAGGTTTACTGTGGTACCCTCATTCTTCAATACCTTTGTGTAGCCAGACATAACTCATCTATAAGTTATCAGGGAACTTCAGGAAAGCATCACACACCATCAGCGTGTTTGCGATTGGCATTGCTTACTGCTGAGGTGACAAACCAAAGAGCAATATAAGCACTAACATGTCAGCAAATCATTTCAGTTTGATGTAAAGTCCTTGTGAGATTCACTTCTGGGTTCCTGCCAGTATAAGCAGGAAAATCAGAAACTGTGGAAATCCCTCAACAAGGGAAGTCTATAAGAAAGGGAAAGAGTGAAAATTCCTTTTGAGAGAGGAGAGAATGCATCACATTTCTGGAGGGCCATGTGACAAGATGAAACCATTTGAGAAAAATAAAATTTGTCACGTGATTATCTTCATTACACTTGTAGAAAGGCTGCAATCAAAATTAAAGCATCTTAAAATAAAAATTACCTGATTCCAAAACAGAAAAAATATTCGTCAACATTTCCAAAACAATGTTTTATACTTTCATTTTAATCTGTATCTAAATGCAAACCTAAAAATGTACAGATACTACAAAAAAGCAGTTTTGTCTCTATTTTTATCCCAGTTAACTAACAACAATTGGTAAATTCCATTCTTAATCTCAACAGAAATTATTTTTTTTCCTATTCTTTTTTTTTTTTTCTTTTTTCTGCAACAGTCTACAACACATAGACAAAAGACGAGATCTTCATCACCAGTGAAATCAAAATAAAAATTCCAATTGACTTCAATGAGATTCCATCCACAATGCTCAGTGCTGGTGCTGAGGTTTGAACTGTACGCACAATAAAACACAGTTGGTGTCCAGCTGTCATTTTGAATTTTCCTGCTTGTTGCTTTTTTTCATTTTCGAATTTTTTTTTAACCATCTGATTTTTGAGCGATGGTTCTCTGACATTATGAGAGGGGTGAGACACAGGGATTATGTATCACTCTGTGATGGCCCCTGCCAAGCGATAATGGATTGACATTGACAAATCCCTAAGAGCTAGATCTGACTGTTAGCGGATGCTGTGAGATCAGTCTCAGAGAACAGCTTAAGGTTAAGGGGGCCAAAACAGTGTGAATACTCCACACTTGTCTGATTTCAAGGCTTCCAAACGAAATGTGTTGAGAGGGAGACAGAGCTAGAGATGGCAAAGGGAAAACAGGAGAAGAGATGGTGCAGTGAAATCTTTACATCGAACCCGACACATCAGTCATTGCAGAATTCTTCACAGACTACAAGTAGTGATGATTTATAGGTGGTAAGCTTCAATTTGGGAGGCCATAAGCACATTCTTTGATCTAGACTTCTACAGATTTGTTTCCTATGTACTCAGTAAGTAATAAGTGATTTGCTATTGATTTGTCCACAGGCAGAAGAAAAGTGGATTGCTGCTGCAACCCCAATGCGAATGGGAACTTCAGGGACATTGCTAAAGAAGGAAAATGCACAAAGACAGAAAAAATGCAGATAATTTTAAGATTCTAGCTTCCAAAAACACTCCAGCTAGAGCATTAACGCTAATAAACTCTGCATACCTGCATTTCAGTTATGTGTTTGATTACAGCTAGGAACAGATATGAATGATAAAAGAAAACACCTTCACCCAGTCTGAACTGGAAATCCCATGCACAGACTCTAAACAAAAAGAAAATAAGCATCAGCTTAAAGAGCTCAAAATTTTGCCAAGGATGAACATACAACATAAAACTCCAACCTGTAGCAAATGTTCTTACAGTTATTTAATAATGATTAGTTATTTAATTTCACAGTAAGTGTAAAACAGCACAAAGGTACCCCGTGTTTTGATTAATTAAGTTGGAGGAATGATTTGACAGTAAGGACAATTTTCCCTCTGGAAAACTTTTGCCTTGATTTCTGTCCCTGAATCGCATTTTTATGGACATAAGAAGATGATAATTTTTGAAAAGTTATTTCCTATGAAAGTGGTGAAGCACTGGAACAGGCTACTCAGACAAGCTGTGGATGCCCCATCCCTAGAGGCATTCAAAGCTGGGCTGCATGGGCATTGAGCAACTTGATTTGGTGAGTGGTATCCCTGTCCATGGCAGAGGGATTGGAACTAAATAATCTTTAGGGTCCCTTCTAACCCTAGCCATTCTGTGATTCTATGTTTCTATGAAAAATATGCTATACAGTATCACACACTATCACACTATGTACTGACCACATCTACTTATAGACATAATGGCAAAATAGAATATATTAATTGTTGAGTAAATTTCAGCAGTCTGCTTTTTATTTTAGGTGCGTATTTTCTAGAATAAAGTTTTATTAAGTGACGTTGTTCACGAGACACAAAGAACTAAGGTAAAAATTAATACTACATTGCAAGTGTTTATAACATTACTTTGCTAGTTTTAATAGGTATTGAATATGAAGGGAAAAGGAATAGCTTGAATCCAACGTACTTACTGGTAATCTTCCAGTTCCATTTCAACAAGCACATGATTTGTCACAAGCTGAATATATATACATTGGTAAATAATTTTTTTCTGTATGTGTTTGTTGTTTTTTAATCTTTCTTTATTTCCAGCATCTTTGGTTACTTTACCAAACCAAAGTTTAACTATTCTCTGCCTAAAGGCTCATTTTACTAAAATTTCCCTATACAAGGACAGTTTCTTTAAGAACAAACTATTAGGCTTTAAGGAACCAGTACCTTCACCAATCAGTCTTTCATATTATGATTTGAAACAATAGCAGTAGTATACCACACTAAATAAAAAGTTTTGATACTCAAATGCTGGGCCCAGTCTTTTTGAGTAATGGCAATTTTGCTCAGCCAAGAAAGAAACATAAAAGGATAAGCCTGAGAGGTAAGGATGTTTATCTTCTTATCGGTATATTATCTAAATGTCAGTTGTTGTTTCCTTCAGAAAAATGACAGCAACAATATATTTTTTTTAATATATATTTTCTGCTGACTATAGAAGCATGTATAAGTCAAGCCTAAACACTTTTAAGGACTGACAACTTATTCTGCTTGACGTAAGAAAGAAGTCAATCTGCTTCAAGGATCAAAAATACTATAAATACAAGAGAGGATTTCATTTTCTGATCTGCAATCACACGTGTAAGTGATTAAGTATTCAAACACTGGTGCGTGTGTGTGCCTGCACTACCAATTTAAGTGAAAATTAATTTGCCTATAGATACAACAGAAAAAAAAAAACATACTTTTTTTTTCTTAGAGACTGAATAAGTGAGCGGTCACAGTAACATGACAGTTTGCATGTATAATACATACATAGTAATAAAACTTTAAATACCAACAGCCATGTTTTCAGGGTGAATAGAGAATATCTGCTTATTAAAGTTATGTAATTTTATACCGTTTAGGGTCAGAGACATATTTTATAACGACAATATAATAAGTCAAGGAGTATCGTAAATCAAGAGATCATTTACACAAATATAGAATTCTCTGTTTGCTAAACTGGTTTGGTTAATTTGGAAGAACTGAAATCTTAGCCAACGTGAAGTAAAGAAAAAAAAGAAATCCTGAGATTAATTTAGAAATACATTCAATGTGTACTTAAGGGGAAAAAAATCCTACCAGAAGATCTGAAAAACACTTTTTACCATCTCAACTCTTAGAATCATTTTCAAGGCCAAACAGAGCATTAATATTAAAAGGAGACATTACGAAAGGCCCCAAAAAGGCATCACTAAGGAGAAGACCTAGATAAAAGACAGTTAATTATGCTCACGGATATTTATTACTTCAGAGTGTCCAAATAAAATGTAGCTTTTAAACTATTATCCAAGCAAAACCAATGATTTTAACTGGTTCTTTTTACTCTATATTGATATTCTGTAGAGAAAAACATACATAAGCACAATTTCTTAAAACACAACCAATACCAACAAGCATAATTTCTAAATGTAAAGAACATCCTGAACACTAATAATAAACTTTCTTTACCAGTGTGACCTCCCTAGGAACATGGCCTTGTGAACTATACATGCCATAAAAAATTGAATACCAAAAATACCCAACTTCTTAAGCATTTAAGTGAAGATAAGAGATGGCAAATATATGATCAAAATTTTATTTTAAGTGATAAATCATGGAAAATAATTTCCTTAAGAATACTTCTCTAATTTAGAAATCATAATCATAGTGTGAATTTACATGTGGCATATGAAAAAAAAATGATAGAAGTTAAAATTCAAACCGCTGTTTAGCAAAACAAGAAAAGACATTCATGAAACAATTGAGAAATGCATGTTTACATTTAGCATTTTTACTTTGCTATTTTCCCTAAAAGAAAATCTATACAAATTTATATTGTTTGTTCTTCGCTTTTCTCTGATAGTTAGAAAACAACTGTTCTACTGCATTGGACTTTGACTGGCTAGATTGCAAGGCTCAATAATGTGTCTTGGCTCAGGGTTAAGTGATGGAATTCATTTAAATGCCCCAGAAGTAATCATCCACAAAGAGTACATTATTTCTCTTTTATGAATTTTCAAACCTAATACTGATGGGTGGCATGCAATTAAACCTGATCAATATGTAATTTAGGTGGGCTGACGTGTTTTCAAATTCTCGGAATATAGATTCTTTCAATATTGCAAGAGCTTAGTGAAATACTCAGCCCTTATGAAACAGCCAAAGCAGTTTAGTACAGTAAAACAACAAAAATATGCCTATTCCAAAGACAAATGAAGGAGAAATTAGACTTACCAAAAAAAAAAAAAAAACTTTTCAAAGAATTAATTATTTTAGTATTAAATGAAGATCTTAAAAACTAAATAATTATTTTGATTGAAATTAACATGCAAATACAGAGAGTTAAGTGCTGTACTACACAAAGCTGTGGTTGTTTTTGTTTTTTTTTTAAACAGGTGTTTAAACATCTTTCAGTTACAGCAACAACCAGTTATGTATCACATACTTTCTTCTGAAAAACAGTAGTGGCAAATATATATATAATATATATATATATATATATATATATATATATATATATATATATATATTATATATTCTAATATATATATATATATACATATATATACATATATATATACTTTTTTAAACATAGATTATCATAACGATCCTTTGTGTTAAGCTAATAAACAAGGGGAAGTACATTGCCTTGTGACCCTAAAGGTCATGGGTGATGGTGTCTAGTATTACTAATTACCTTGCTGCCATTTGCACAATAAGAATTACACTTGAGTTCTTATAATCTTACATGGTCCAATTTTAAATTTTATGTCTGAGATTCTAGCCTACTTCCTCATCTGTTTGAACAGACAGCACCTATAGCACTGTCCAGAAAAATACAAATGCGTACTATTCTATTAGAAAGCAATCTTCAACAATGCGAAGTGTTTTAAATCTTGATTTACAGTACTGATGTCATAGAAGTTTGTTTTATTATTTTGAAATTGTTCTTAGATAATGATGAATGGTTGAATTACCTGTTTTCTGTAGCTGTGATGTTTTTGTATCACATATCAATGAGATATAAGTACAACTTATCAGTTGGTTCTGCTTACCCCACAAAATCTTCCTTGGGACTGTTTTCAAATGACTTGATTACAAAACAACTGCATCTAAAGATGCATGAATACTCAATAACTATGAATAATAAATTTGAAAATGACCTAGAATAATTTTTTAGATTGACAAAGACAGCAAAAACCTGTTTTCTGTTTCAAGAAATTTTGAAGTCATCCTTTTTTGCATCTGTCCCATATGAAAGTTATTAGTACATAGTACTAATAATACTAATAGCAGCTATTTTTCCTGTAATGTTTTGATCAGAAAGAAGCTCAGTTTTGAAATGTTTTTCTTATGAAGTAGAGACATAACGAATATACTGGAAAAAGGAATTTCTTGACTTTTCTCACAGCTATTGTTGACTTTTCTAACACAGTTCAGTACAGTTATTCTGGACTTGGGAAACATTGCTGTACACAGATGTACTGAGTGCATGCAGACCTCTATCTCTCACGCACACTCAGAGACCATGACTTCCATCCACGTAGCCCAGGTTACTATTGCAGAAAGGGCCAGTAGTTTTAAACTGGGATACACAAGTAATTTGTATTTGGTCTATGAGTCCAGGTATGTTTCAGCGATGAGAAATATCACCTTTCACAGCAAAGCGCACACAATGCTGAAACAGCTTAAGAGTGAAATCTGACTATGCATTGTGATAGGAGGTTTGTGAACACAGAGATGCTATGATGTACATCTAGCCACCAGTAGAAAAACATTGGGTAAAGCACTTGCTCTGGACTCCAGCTATCACCTTTCACCACTGCCTCAAGGTGCAACCAGGCCATTTTCTAAATGATCTATCTGCTCAGCCTGCAGTAAGCAGACACCTCAAGGCTTTAAATTAGCATAGAACAGTTGTACCAACAAAAGCCAAAGAAGCGTCATGATCATTTTAGGGCAGATAAATAAAAAGCAGGCTATTCAACAGGAAAGAGCTCTATATCAGTAAGTGGTGATGAAGAAATTCAGATTTAAAGGCAAAAGCAGCCTACTGCCAGCATAAAACAAAGAAAACTACCACTAGCAGCAAAAAGGTGTTCTATTGCACAGGTTGGTTAGCTGCAAACTAAATAACATTCAAATGCCCAATGATGTTGATAATTTTTCCTGTACTCTGGGATGGAATTTCAGTGGGTGCCACAAAGTGAAAAACCTAAAGTCACTGACAATATTCTAAACATTTTGTTAAAATGTAATAAATCTACTTAAAAACTGTACCTTCAATTTGCCAAGTGTGCAACTAAGAGGAGGCAACGGTTACAAAATAAGTTGAAAATAGAAATATATTCATTTCCAGTAGGAAAAAGCACTCTAGAACCAAGTAGCTTAATAAAAAATACACTGAGTCTTTTCAACAACACGCTAAAAGCTGTATGCTGAAATGGAAAACATTCATTAATAAATTCTACAGAAAGATATAAGTTACTATCCCAGACAATTATTTCATTTCTAAATTATTAAGCCTTTCTAACAGCTGCAGCTGTTTGGATTTATACATAACTCTATCAATATTAAACTCAAGAAAATATTCTACAATAAATTATTTCCCTTTTAACAAATAGAATCATAGGACTCTATCCTGTGTCCCACAAAGGCACTGCAAAAATTAGTGGGAGCTGACTGATGTTATGTGGAGCAGGATCTGGCCCAGTCTTGCCTTTAATAAAATGCAAAGCTAATACCTTAGATGCATCACTTGAAAATGCCTGAAGCGATGCGAAGGGGAAGACTTTCACTGAGCTATTTGCTGGTCACTGGGACAGAAATGACAAAGGATTCTGTCCATTAGTTTTTCAATACAGTGTTCAATAGCAGTAGGAAATTGATGGTGCAACAGTGGCATCGTATTGGGGAAACTTATGATGCGGACAATAGCACTTCCAATAAAAGGGCTTTTGATTTTCTGTGTGTCAAACTGTTTTAATATTAGGGCATTTCTAGGTCAATGAAGGGTTAATGTAGCACCATAAATCATATCCAAACAAGAGCCCATAACTGCCTGTGTTGAAGTAGCATTCTGCTAAGGACAAAAATGCATTAAGAGAAGAAAAGGAGAAACATGCGCACAAGAGTAGGTTGCAAAGGCAATGCAGAGCCACAGTTATTCCACTGCCCCAAATCTGACACTGACACAGCATACTAAGGAGAGTGAATAATAGGTGAATTAGAAATTAATGATTCTTCTACTATGTAAATGGCAATTAAAGAACGTGCCGTGCTGCAGGCCCTGTCCTAAAACTCTTCTCCATTTGTTTGGATTGAAATTCATAGCTTCTATAAATGCATCAGTGAGACATGGCACGTGTTTATTGAAACCTAGAAATCTAGACATAACTTGCACATAAATGTTCTTAAACTTATATTAACAAATTTACCTTTAAAATAGAATTTAGGCAAAAAATAAAAATTAAAAAAAAAAAAAAAAGTTACATAGTTAATTTCTTGGTATGAATAAATAATGCCAGCACAAAGTAACACATTATACCTTCAACACAGAACTGTAGCAAAACTCAATAATTTACATTGATTATAATCCTACACATCAAAGTGTTACTCTAACAAAGCAACACAGTGGCTGCTATCTGTAAGTGCCTTCTGTCCTGAAAGGTGCTAGAAAGAGCTGTTTTCCATTCACGGTGTCAAACCCTTAAGTTTTTATCTCGTAAAAAACATCCTTTCATCTGCACTACATGTAAATGCAATTAATAAAATGACAAATTCAATAAAGAATAGAGGGGATGCAGTAAAGGAATGCGTTCATCATTTTGTTCCTGCTTTTAGTTTTGAATTGCTACATCTATCACATAAGGCTCAGAGAAAAGGCTTTTGGAGTTAAAGAGTCCTTTAGGGACGCTGTCAAACAGGAGAAGATCACAGTCCAGCACTGTTTTATTACAGAAGTAGGAAGACATAATTAAAATAAAAATTCCAGCCCAGATATGGGAGTAACTGTACCTTGTAGTCAGTCCAAGTAAAGAATGATTCAGAACCAGGGAAACTTCGACACATTTGTCATTTAAAATCTGCAAATTCTTGCAATATTCTGTGCTAGCATGTGAAACAAATGGGCTTCTGGGAGGGAAAGCTGCATTGACAAACTCAGCAAAGAGCAATTTTCTGTCATTTAATGAAGGATGGAGAGAGGCCTTGATAAAGTACCCACTCATTACAAGTTTGTTTTTGTATGTGTGTCTGTATGTGAGACAGAGAGAATGTGTATGTGTTGATGAAAGGGTAATCTCACTAGTTCAATCTTCTCAGACAAGTTGGACTTGCTAAAAGCACTCTATTTTCATGTAAATTCAGTCAGACACACCTTCACATACATAACTGCATGCTGTCATTTACTTTTTACAAAATGATGCACAATGCTTATCCCTGCTCATATGTTATATTTTTATCTAAAATCCCCTGTTTGGCCCAGTGTTCACTCCCTCCTCAGCATATACCACAAATATAGGTGTGATGGGGGTGGGAAGTTGTCTCTCTCACATATATTGTAGAAAGCAGTCAAAAACTTTCTTGTTATGGTCACTCTTCAGATCCAGAGTAGTCGACGCTGGGTATCATCCTCGAATAATACTGAAAATAAGAAATCAATTACCTGTTTTCATCCTGTGTTTAATACTAGAAGTGGAACAAAAAGACTATTTACTACCATCATGAACTCTTTTACTGCTTGGTTTGCCTGTAGCAGGGCTGAAGCTTAACTTGGAAGAAATTAGCAAAGAATGTATCAAGAAATACTCATATGATGTGAGTGCGCACGCGTTATTTGTTTGTAATGCGTAGTTCACCAATAGTCAGAGTTTCAAGAATGGGAAATAAAGTGCATAAAGTTGAGTAAACTATTGCAGACTACAACTAAAACAAGTAACCCATTGCCATGCATTGCTGCCTGATTTCTTTAATGGAACAGTTTTCAATTTTTGCCTTTATTTGCAGTGAAGGACTGCATCTGTAACATCTTAACTGCGATGCCTCCAACTTACAATACATCTTAGAACATATCTTTTTTATACCTGTGGGTAAAAATTATTTATTGGGTTTCGGGTAAAACATAATTAAATACTTGTTAATTAATAAACAAACTGACGGAAATTATGGTGGTATCATTATTACTGGAGACATGGCCTACTTATATCTGCCTCAGTTTTTCCCAACTTTGACAGGTACTTCCAGTAGCTAGCGTAAGATTTCCTGATCAAAGTCCTGATTCTGCCAAGGTCAGTTCCACCATCAGTTGGACTTAGTCATGGACTGCAGCAAAATGGAATGTGGATCAGCTGGGATCTCAGTATATACATTGTTTTCTCTTAGATATTTGGAGAAACAGGTTCAGGCGCTTAAACTCATTTTAGTGGTGACTAGATTTACTTTAGCCATTTTACGCCAGGCAACACTTATAGCTGTGGTTATTGAACAAACACCAGCCTGCTAACAGCATTAACCATATGCTTATACATAAATAAAGTGGTAATTTCTAAGAAGGTTGCTTGTGTTGTATTAGGAAAAAAAATAGTTAAAATAATTCAAGACTGGCTAGACAAAAACAGCTGCAGTTTGTAATGCTAAAATTTCTCGGCAATTCAACTAGTAAAACTGCATTATTATCAGAAAACTAAAATTTCAGAGCAGTTCTGACTGGTTCCTATTAATTTCCATATATTTTATACGCACACATATTATTATACACTTTTGGCATGTACATACCAATTCTACATTTCACTCCTTTATAATGCCTTTTTGCTTCTCTACTGATAGTAAATAACTTCAGAGCCTTTTTATGATACTTGGTTGGAATTATAAAACTGAGATATGAATAGTATTTGTTTTCCTACACATGGAAAGTACTTACTAAATAGTACTGTGGTGTCTGTTTTTTCTTTTTTTTTTTTTAAGAAATACACTTCTATTTGAATATCTAAGCTAGTAAATTATTTCAGATATTTATTACAATCATATGCTTTTGAAGATACATGGCAAGCCATACAAAGAGGAATGACCTTAGGTAGTACAAACAACATGTAAAACAAAATTTTTGGAAAGTAATTAACGTGAAGCTCCTATAATGTTTCCAGCCAGGAGCTATAACTAAGATGTTCAATACTTTTGAGAAGAGCAAAATTAGTGTCTACCACCCAAATCAACCATTAGCGTGACATTGAAGCGCCGCAGTAAATACAGCATTCCAGATGGTGTCAGTTGACGAAATTGAGAGCCAGTGATGCATTACATATTCAGAGTCTGACTGAGGGTCTGATTCAGCATTAGCTTGTAAGGCAGTCATAAATCTGGTTTTTTTTTTTTTCTGGCCAGGTAAGTAAGACTTGCAGCTACTGCTGAAATACATATGTGGTCCATAAAGAGCTCTGGTCCTTTCCTCAAATCTTAGTTCAGATGGGACTCTTTCTTCTAATGCACCTAATACTGCTTGAACATAAATTGATTCTAGATCTTTTTAATGAATGTGTGCCATTATACTGGAAAAAAAAAAAAGCTCACATTCTAAGTGGCCTCTTAGCTTACTGGCGTACAGAGATTTCAAAGGGATGCAGCAACACCTTTGCTTTATATAAACAAAAAATCCTAGACTGTAACCTAATTAAGTGCACCTAGATAAAATTCACCTCTGCATTAGCACAACCAGTTTTAATGTACAATCTCATGCAAATATTTGCACAGGATTGTTGCTTCAGTTAATTGCCAGACTGCATTCTAGGAATACATTAGTGCTGTGTACCCTGTCTGAAGACAGTGTGGAGAATCATTACTTCTCTGAAGTACTGGATGATGCTTAATGAACAAGACAAGAGGCAATTGAAGCAAACAGCAACCTCAACTCATAATGCACAAAGGCGACAAATCAGCCATTAAAGTTACTTCTGCTTTCCTGAGTGTTGGTTTAAATAGCTTGAACTTGGAAGCACTTCATTGCATCTCCTTAGAAAATAATTTTCCTCCTGTACTTTCTCAAAATTTTCTGATTTAGAATGAAAATATGAAAGTAATGGCTCCTATTTTATTATGTGGGCCCACAATGTCAAAGGTGGATGTTGGTGCTATGACAGTAGAGGTTGAACCCTCTGTCACATTTTGTGCCATGCGACAGATGGCAGCAGAGGGGCAGTCTGACAAAATGGCATCCGACATAGAAATGGATATGAAGCAAATGTGTGTCATTGAATTCCTTCATGCAGAAAAAAATGGCATTTACTGACAGTTGTCTGTGCTTGCTGAACATTTCTGAAGCCCAAACAGGGGATGTGCGCAAAGGGAGGTGGTGGGTGGTGTGATTCAGCAGTGGTGACAGCAGTAGTGTTCCACATCTGCTGGTACAGATTTTTACAAGCACAGCATGCAGGCTTCCATTCATTGCTGGCAAAAATGCATAGCTAATGATGGTGAGCACGCTGAAAAATAATGTTTTGAAGCTGAGAATTTGCTCTATGGGATAATGTTATTGAACTCTTTGTATCTGTTGCAGTTTCTACGGGAATATATAGGAGGCCTTACTTTCAGAGTAACGTACATACAAAATCAGTATCTAACAACATAATTTAATCAAGTATTGTAAAATTTCAATATATTCTTAATGACAAGAAATTTGTAGCAGAGTCCGAATTTTCCCAGCCTTTTCAACCATATCCCATGGAATCCTTGATTTCAAAGTGGTAACAATCGCTGCATAATCAGGAATTAAATAGTATATCCAATAAAATAATTTGCTTGTGTCGTTTAAATGAAAGATAAATGGTGTTGGAAGAGGTTGTTTTCAAGATGAACACTTCCAAAAAAAGTCAAAAAGATATAAAAATTATCTCTCTATATACCTTCTGACAAACCCACATAACCCACCTTTTGTTTAAGTTTTTGTTCGTGTTTAATTTTTTTGCTGCTATCGTAGCTGATGATCAGTGCCTAAAACCACTCCTCCTTCAAGTCCTCTGTGCTGGTGCATGCAGATGCACAGCAAAGCACTGGGTTAGCAGGTGGGTCCTTTGGCCTAGACATAGCGTGCTTGATTCAGGATTACACAGACCATAAGCCATCGCATAATTTCTAACACTACAAATTTGAAACAGTCTGGTCACACAAAGATTATAGCAGCTTTAAAATTTTTCTTCACTAGCTATAGATCATATCAACCACTGGGCACAATACAGGGGTACGTATAATTGCAGTCCCCTTCTTCCAGAAATGTCCAACAGTGTGCTTTGCTAGCTTTCTATCAGCTCTGTACCATACAGGAAAAATCATGAGTTTCCAGGTTACACTACTTCTTTTCACAATCAGTACAAAACTGGTAAAACAATCCTAAGGAGTTTTTCTGTAGACCAGTGTGCAAAGTTCCTTACATAGACCAATATGCTCTAAATGACTTGGCAACAGTGTACATAAAGTGGAGAATGATTCTAGCTTTCCACCTTTGAAATGTGTGAATGAGAAAGGAATATGAAACTTTTCAAATCAAAGACTGGTGCTTGGATAATCTGTACACTACTTTTCTTCTCAATATTGTCCCAAAACATTTTTTTCCTTGTTTTGAGATGGGAAATCAGATTTGCAGAGCTGAGAGCAAAATTTGCTGTTTCTCCACTTTTACAAATGCCATTCTGATCAGAATACAGTATATTATTGGATTTTTAATTTTCTTTTGAAGAGACAGAGCTATGTTAAGCAGCCTTTAGCAAGCTGTCACAGATGAGACCAATAAGCACATCCTGACTTAACACACATCAAGGGTTGCCAAGGATACACCGTCAGGGGACTAGGGTCAGGAGTCAAACTGACCAATATTGAGTAAATTACATTGGTTCGAATGATTCCCCCTGAGCTAGTAATGATACGGCATGCACATAGTTTTGCTCTGCAGACTGATAAATACTGCATTTGAAGGCTACAGAAGGAAAAAAAAAAGCATGAAAAAGTGATTTTCTATAGACTAACATAAGCATTCAATCACATTATCTTGAGATTAAAAAGCACCATCGTTGAAATTATTTCTATTCCTTTCTTGAAGAAATGTAACAAAAGAACTAAAGCTGTACTCTTAGAAGTAAGCAAGAAATAAGCTAAAATAGGTGAGAAGGGTAACAAAAGCAGAAGTGACCAAATCACTTTTCATATTGTACTGTCCTCTATTGATACAGAAGGTACTGCAAAATCACTGCTAAATAAAACTGGTTTTGATGTCTTGCCATATATAGCACAACGAACTTCCTTTTTTCCTCCATATTTAAGATCAATATTTTTTCCAGTCATGAGTCATCTGAGAGAAATAGTTAAGATTCAGTCCCAGATTTAAAACTGTGATGCCTTCCTAGATAGTTTTGACTTGCAGGCTGTCATGGTTTAAGCTGGTAGGCACTTCAGCACTATGCAGCTGCTCACTCACTCTCCCCCATATGGGTGGGAGAGAAAACTGGGAGGAAAAAAAGAAGTAAATCTTGTGGGTTGAGATTAGGGCAGTTTCATAGGTAAGAAAAGGGGAAAAGGAATACACAAAACAAGTGATTCACAGCACAGTTGTTCATCATCAGTTGACTGATGCCCAGCATGTTCCTGAGTAATGGTATATCCCTGGGCAACTCCCCAGAATTTTATTTTTTTCACATGATATTATATGGTGTGGGATGTCCTTTTGGCCAGTTTTGGTCAGTTGTCTGGATTGTGTCCCCTTCTAGTTCTTTGTATACTCCCAGCTCCTGTCTAGCAGAGCAATGAGATGAATCAAAAAATCCTTGGCTCTGTGCAGCACTGCTCTGTAGCAGCTATAGCATCGGAGTATTATCAACATGATTCTCATCCTAAATCCTAAACATGCCACCATACCAGACACCATGGACAAAATTAACTCTATCCCAAGTAAAAATAAACAAACAAAGGTGTTATATAATAATTGAATTCTACTGCACCTTATCACAAATTCACTATGCAGCAAATGAGCAACACTGACCCTGTGCTATGTTTACACAGATTTTAGGCAAGGTCTGTCGCCAACTTTAGAGATCAAGTGTAAGTAAGAATTTGACACTGACCAGCAAATATGTTACACAGGAAACTTTCCTTATTTCTTTCAGGCCCAAAGAGAGAAGATGTTTGTCAGATCAACAAAGTTCGAATTTTTATTTAGAACAGAAGTGTGCAAACGTGGTGTACTTTACAATTTAAGATCTTATTCATTGATTGCATTTTTTGTGCTTCTCATAAATCCTAAATTTGCCCACAAAAATTTACGGGAGAAGTATCTGACTTTTCCACTCTTTTCATATCTTTGGTCCATATATTCTTGTCCCAGTCCTCTCTTCTACACATTTTTCCAGTTCAGGTCAGTTTTCCTATTATTAGCTGAATACTCTTCTTCAAGGCTACATTTACTGCATTTACTTTTTCTTTCTTTCTTTCTCCTTAATGTTTTTTTCACTCCCCAGTCCTTGCTACCAGGGAGCACATACAGCAAATCGCTCTACCTTCCATGTCTGTGTCTCCAAACTAACAGATTTAGTATCTTTTAGAAAAAAAAGTACTTCAGAGCCTGTCAACAATGCTATAAAATTGCTTTTGTCCCCTGTATGATGATTTTTGCCAGCAGTACTTATATAATATTTGCTGGTATGTGCACATATCAGTTTGTTACCAACACCATGTTCTCAACAGATTTCTCCATTAATCTGCTGTCAGAAAATAACATAATCTCGTTTTCTCACAGATGCAAGCAGCTTCAGATCCCATCTCTCCTATTCTTCTTGCCGTGTTTTGAGGAGGAGGTTTACTGAAGCAATATAAAAAGTGAATGATGCTCAGAAGATTCACATTGTTCAGGTTTACCGTTGTACAAGAGAAGTCATCTGCACTGTGAGCAAAGTTAAATGATCAGCAGATCAAACTCCCATCCCATTCCAGTCTGATTTAGGCTACTAGCACTCCTCTAGGACACTGGCTATTCCACTCTTTTAGGTGCAGCCACTAGTGGAGTAGCGGATGTAGTTATGATGTACAGAAATGCCCTCTGCACAGAGGCTGAGGACTCACAGACCTGTGATCCATGTTAAATAGCAGATAAAAGGCATGGATACTGCTTTGCAGCTGGTGTGAAAGCCCATGACATTGGTTCTTTTCTTTACTGAGCACTTTTCCAGTGTGTGCTTCAGTGTATTCTCCCTAAAACAGCCAAAAAATATATGTTGGCCCCTTTCTAGGGAAAATATTCCCCCTGGATTTTCAGCAAGGGAAATATTTCTACCTTCAATTAATACAATTTTGTTGATATAACTTGGATATACAATATGAAAAAAAAAAAGTGCAATCAGAGCAACTGCAGAGAATGCAAGCAAAAGGTAAGATTTCAGACGTGGAGGATCATTAAGGTAAAACATGCCAGACTTGCTTTTAACATAACAATTTCATCTTGTTCTGTATGTGCATCAGATTTGCTTTTCTTCTGTTATAATCACCATCAAAAGCTCTGTTTAGAATGATTTTTAGGTTTGTGATGGTTACGTTAGCACTGACCAGTGCTGTTGGGAAGAAGGTACGGACAGAAAGTGAAAACTGGCAGAAAGAAAATTAGGATCACACACACATAGGAGTTGGCTCTTGAGACTGAAAAGATGTGAGAGTGGTACTACTCTAATTTTCACACATAAATCTGGCAAAGCGTATGCTGAAATTAAGAAGTTTGTTTTCCCTCACTATCCCTTAATGGCTAGACTGGCATGGCAGAGAGTTATAAAGCACGTCCCAAAGAATAAATGAAAATAACACATTCAGTGATGGAAAGTTTGAAAATACGACCAGATATACTTGCTTCTATCTTGCAAAATGCTTGTGCATTGCACTCTGCCATTTATGAGGTTACAGAAAAATAAATCTTACCCCAAATTCTGCTCCATTCAGTACTTCAGAAGAGCTATCACAGAGCTACACACAAAAATAATCTAGTTTCCCCTCTGCTAGACCAATTGTGCAAGTGAGAAAAGTATGCTGCAAAGAGAAAGGTACCTTATATTGCTTTATGAATTGAACCCTGACTGATTATTTTAAGTGCACTTGTTTTAGTGCTCATGAGCTCCACATCCTACACTGATTACACTGAAATTTCACTGTTAATGTTAATAGTGATGGTTTTGTACTAAACTTATTCTGCTGCAAATAACGACTGGGATTATTAATAAATCACAGCTCTATTTATACAAGGAAGGTTAATTCTTTATAAAGCACACTGTTTAAACTACAATTCGTTTATTCATGCTCTGGCATCAGGATATATTGTTCTAAGTGCAGTAAGATCTTCATTCAAGGTTTTAAATGTTAGAAACTACCTTTAAACTTCCAAGCTTGTAGTCCTGTATTTTTGCAATACATGCTTTATTTTCCTGGATAATGTTGCTAAGTTGCTTTTCTTTTATTTATTTATTTTTTCTTTGAAAAAGACAGGTATAAAAGAAAGAAGCCTGAAGAGAGCATTGTTGAGTTGCTCTATTCAAATCTCTTGAATTTGATATGATCATTGTCTTGTTAGAGGCACTACCCAGAAGCTAATTCAGTTAATTGGAGGACTAACATGAGAAAATAGCTGCTGTTCACACACACACACACAAAAGAAAAAAAAAGGTATGAAAAATGTACATTCATATACTAGCTGTGGAAGTATCAAATACTTAGCACCTGCCCCTTTCAAAAATAAAGAATAAAAAATTGAGGAGTTTCTTTGCACTTTTTCTTCTCATTCGCTACACACCAAACACCAAATCAGATTGACTCACATTCAATACCTTCATAGCACTATTCTTGATCACCAAGACTAACTAGGGTAACAAACTGTCACATCTTTGAAAAAAAATGAATATAAAGCATATGTGATCTAAATAAAATGGAAAACAATTAAAGGCTTCACTAAGTCTACGGAGACAGCACAGAGGACAAAGCAGAATTAGTTGTCTTTCTGGTCTATCTTCCTCCTAGATTATCGAAATCTAACTTTAAATTCCCATTTTGCTGAATTAAAAAAAAAAAGAAAAACCCCAAATAAAAAAGGTCGACATAAATATTACATGTAAGGAACTCACTTATTCATCCAAATATTATAACAAGTATTTTTAATGTACTGCTCGTTGGAATTCTACAAAAAGGATGAAAGGTACAGTAATTCATAAATTTGACCCTTTCAATTGATTTAGTCAATAAATTATCAGCATTTTCAAAGTAGTGAAGTCTTCTTAGATTGCTATGGTGTTTAAAAGCCCAATTAAAAAAAAAATTAAAAAAAACAACACTGAAGAATAATGCTTAACAGCTTGCTACTGTATTGCCAAAACCAGTAGAATCTTCTAAAATCTCCCAATTTAAGGCATCATTAACTTATGTAATAACTTGCATGGTGAATTCCCAATGTTGTAGTTAAAGGTCAACAGGCATTTAGCATAAATGTTTAAGAAACGTTCTGTAAGGAACACCACTTGCCATTGCATGTTTACAGCTAGCTTGGGTGTTGCACTCCAAATAGAGACTCAAACTACTTTTTATGTTACCCTAAACTTCTTTCAGAAATGATGCACACTTAAATCTTGAAATGAATGCTCTCAGATTTTATTGACTAAAATGATGACTTTATGTTAAAATTAGTTAAAGATGTTTCTTTTAAGAAATATAAGCAGACTCTTCTTTCTTCAGAAGACCTGAACCATTAGGTTATACAGACTTTTCAAAATGAATGAATACTATGGATTTTTAAATCACTGGCCTTTTACTTTTCAGGAAAAAAATCATTTTTTGTATACCAGGTAGGTGAAATGAAAATGTGGGAGTAGGATTTGCAGGATGAAAAAAGGTTTCTATGTATAAAATAGATACTACTGAATATATAAAGTTTCATCTGATCGCAAAATAAATTCACTTTCTTTGTTATTTGTTATCTGTGTTAGTTTGGAGGTTGTGTGGGTTTTCCTGTTCTGTTGTTTTGTTTTGATACAGTTTTTATACATCCCTGTTTAAATACAACATTCCGTATTTAATTTCCTTCTCTCCCTTTCCTGTGTGCTCCTTACAGTATACACTCCCATACAAGAAATGAACTCTTCGTTCATTTTGGTGGCTAATATTTGCATTTGTTTCTTAGTTTCAAATACTGATAAGCATAATAATTACAACGTATGCTCATCCTATCTAGGACAAAGGGGGAACCATCGAATCCATGTCTCTAGTCCAAATATTTTTACTGTTGAATCAAGACTAAATAATTTTTAAAAAGCTTCACGAATCTGTAATTACCACTATTATTATCTGTTTATCACCAACAATCAGATAAAAAGTATTTAGATGGGTACTTTCATCTTTATATACATATATCTTCGTATATATATATATATTCTCATTTAGAAAAAATAGATTTATTGATGTTTAGAGCGTGATACATTTCTGTGCTGATATATTACATTCCATATACATTTAATAGTTATATTTTAATAGTCTACAAATATGTCTACAATAGATTTTACACTATAAATAGCATAGCAAAAGAGAATGGAAGAAGGGGAATGCCATTTTACCTCAACACACCAACTCTTCTCCACGTCCAGTGTGTTACATTAAGCCACTTTCTCAATACCGCTAAAAGAACTTCTCAAATACTACAATTGGAGTGACAAATCAGGACACTGGTGAACATCCTAGTGAGAAAACAAGTTGTAAATGAGTAAGATAGGGAAAAATCTACTTTTCAAGACTGCAAAAAAGGAATCAAATATTACAGTGTTTTTTAAAAATCTGGTAGTTAGTCAGGAAAGCTACTTTTATTCTCAAAGATTGGTAAATTTATGTTCTGTATATTATTGTGAGCATAGTCCATGATAATGTTGTAATGTAATGAGGGATAGCTATGGATTAGGAAGACACTGAGTGGATCTACATTATTGTTTCAGTTTGGCAGTGCCTTTCTGAAGTTAATCTCCTGACCTTTATCAGTTATCATGCTTTGGTTTGCATTGAGGTGTGGTTTCGAGAAATACATGGTGGGATTCTATTCAGATGTGACTCAAACTAAGTTTAGTGGTCATGAGCTGCTAATTCAGTTCACATAATGAGATTAGAGCAAATCCAAAATTGACTCAATAAAATAAGTGTGGATATTGGGCCCCCAGTGACAAGTGCTTCCCTCTGAACACAGATATGTTTTTTTGCATTCCAGTACTGATTACTGATAATGGCAGAGACATCTTTAAAGACTTGTAAGCTACTGAAAAATCTTTTTTCCCCTTCTTGAAAGTTGTGCATAAGCACAACTCCAGTCCAAATGTAACATCCTCAGACTCTCACATGTTGTCTCTGGCGATGATAGCTGTTACCCTGCTTCTATACAGATTTGTAAGTTCCTACCGAATAATCAATTTAATATTTTATTTAAAGGATATCTGTAACTATTCACTTTTCTGTAGAGAAAAACAATTTAGAATAGACCTAATTCAGCAAAAGGCCCTGAACCTTGTCTCTCTTCTATCCCAGGCAGTACTTAGCCTTCAGAAGACAGAGGACAAACTTTTGTGAAGGAAGATTAACTAAAAATTACCCAGTTTCTTTAGGAAACTGTAGCTTCTTTACTGTGAGTTCTCCATACTCTAATATTCATCACTCTGCTAATGAAAAAGTTATATTTTTTTCTCTAGCACAAGGCGTGCCAGACCCTCTGAGATGTATGAAGTTTCACATACAAAATAAAGCCCAGCAAATATTTTTAATGTTGATAACCACACAATGACTGTTCCAAAAACAACCACACGCACTTACGTTGCACTCATTTACAGTAATTCTGTTTAATAACCTTGTACAGACCAGACAAGCACAGACAAATGTCAGTGGGTGTCATTTTTTTCTGCACGGAGGAATTCAATGACACACATTTGTTTCACATCCATTTCTATATCAGAAGCCATTTTGTCAGACTGTCCCTCTGCTGCCATCTGCCACACAGTGCTGAGAAAGTTTAACTTCTATTGCCCTATCATCAATATCCACCTCTGATGTCATGGGCCAACACGATAAAGTAGGAGGCATTACTTTCAGAGTCACTCTTGTACGTGCTTTATGTTAAACAGTGCTGTCCCAAAGAAGGCTCCATATCACAAAAATTGCATTTTAAACCCTTATTCTTCCCATGAATTCCAAATCTCAGTATGTTCAGTGCATGCAATTTCCTTGCACTTTTCTTCAAATTCTTCAAATTTTTTAATATTAATCTAATTAATCATATTAATAAATGACTAGAATTTATTACTTCTGAGTATTGTGATACCTTGTGACTGATTCTCACATCCCTTTTGTTTTTTCAAATCTATTTTTTCAGGACTTCAGCAACAAACTGAGTTAGAAACTTATAAATAAGAGTATAAAACAAAATGCATAGCATTAAATTCACAAGAATTAAACAACATTACATTCTGAATGGAAACAATAGCCTGAAACAAAAGCCACGAGGCTCAGATTAAGTAAAATTAATTTATTTCATTTTGGAAATCCATACCTTATTAAGAACACATCTTGTTTAGAGTCATTCTCAAGACTATGAGAGCCTGAAAAAAAAAATGCTTAACAAGATACTTAAATCCTGTAAGAGTTGAGCCTGAGATCTTTATGACAGCTCTGTTCGTTCCAGGAATGAAATTATTCCCCTCATGTTACTTCAGAGGAGATATATATGAATGATTAAAAAAGAAAAAGTCTTGCAAGAAAACAAGCATCAACCAAAAAAAAAAAAAAAAAAAAAAAAACCAAAAACCAAAAGCAACAACAACAACAAAAAAAAAAAAACATAAAACATAAGGAAAAAACACTACAATATATTCTACACTTAAAGCACGTTTTGTCAATTGCCATGTGTATGTTTCAGTAGTGACCTTGGTTTTCAGGATTATTCAGGTACCATTGGGTTTCTGTATACACAGACTTTGTCTTCCTAAATTGAAAGGAAGCTTTGTAATTTTTAGTATGTCTGTGCTTTTTCACCCCAGAGTTAGGCAAGCTATTAATTTCTTGAGTAAAAGGGATATTACAGCGACTTGGCAGAGAGATGTCTCAGCAGCAGGCAAAAAACGAATACTTGCCTAAAAAAGTGTCAAAATGTGGATGTGCCTCCAATAATTTAAAAAATAGAAGGTGATAAGTTGAAAATGTCAGGTAATTGGCAGACAGATAGAAAGTTAAACTGTGTCCTCAGTGAAGAAAATTAACCAGCAGCTGCCAGCAGAGGCCCCAAGGTCATCTGAATGTCAGAACCAAGTAAGGGCCAATCATTCAGGAGGGGTTCACTGCTGATATTTGCCCTCCCTGGTCATTTCCAGATCTCCCAGGAACTGCCCTGAACTACTGCCAACATGTGTTCATTTCTAAAAATTACACAGATTGTGATTTATTACCCATCACGCTGCAAAAATCCATTGTGAATTAAATCAGCCCTTTGTTTAAATTGCTACTCTGCAATACGTATCATATCATCATAAATGACATTGAAGTTATAATCTACAGTAGTCTGCCTCAGCCACTGATAAGGCTCCACCAAGGGACGATCAATACTTACTATTCATTTTTGAAATTATCTTCACATTGATCCCTGAACAAGCGCCAGCAACACAGAGGCACAGTGGCTTTAATACAATAATTATATAAAGGTTTACAGGCTCATCCTCCCAGCCAATAAAAGCTGTCAGCTGGCAGGGACAGTTACAATCCCATAATCCATCAAAATGCTGTTCTCTGACCTATGGGCTTCTGGGCTTTCAGCAGACCTTGATAAACATGCTTATAGAGGAGAGAATAGGAACAAACACCAGCAAAGAAAAGCATCAGATTCATATTACTGATCACAAAAAAAAAACAAAAAACAAAAAACACCAACAGATCTCTTATAGCACACTGCCCTTTTTATCACAGCAACAAAGAGGTGCATGTTTATTGCAATTCATCAAAGAGTAAGTGACTAGAAGCGTGCATGTATTCCTGCACAAATTCAGTCAGTTCTTTTCAGCAGGTGACTTTGGATCAAATTATAAGCTGTAATGAAGTAAACCCATGGAACTAATATCAGATATAGGTAATTTACAGAGAGGAAAAGCTAAGCACTCTATACACAGAAAAACGAGACTACCAGAACTCTGAAAGCAAAATACTGAAAGCTACCATCCAGGGGCAAGTTAAAATCTGGATTACGTGGACTGTGAGTGACTGTGTAGCGTTCAGCCAAGATGTCAAATTATTTTTTGTATGTGTGATTTTGTATTTTCACAGATAGGGTGCTAAACAAATTGGTTTATTTATTAACTGAGTTATACAACCATAAATTTTGTATATCAATTCAAGCTGCATAAGAGAGAAGGGAGTATTATTTTGTAAGCAGAGCTTTGGGTGAGTCTGTCCAGGTTTACTCAGGCTGTGTCATTTCTGATTATTCCAGAATAAAAATGAGGCAAGAGAGATTTGAGGCAGAAGTTTAAAGAAAAAGGAGGGAGAGAAGAAAATTTAGACTATGGAACATTTCATGTATTATGGTCTGCTCCGTCAGTTATATCTTTCCTTCACCTACTCCATTGTCAGCTTGTATTGTATTATCATGGATGTGAGAAGCACAGAACCTGACTGGTATTAGCAGGCACAATTTGTGTACAAAGTTCATCCTTTAAATGCCTTATTTCATTTACAAGATTACTGATTAACAGTTCTCTATTTGTTTTCTTCCCATCTGAAACCACGTAGGAGAATAAATAAAGCATTCCCATGATATAATTCTAACAGTTGGTAAGGGGAAAGAAAATTTGAACTGTCAAGTTTTGCAACATTACAGGAAGTTCCTTTAGGAATGGGTTTCAAATTTTAGAGTTTTTTTTTTGTTGTTGTTGTTGCTTCTGTGGTTTAGGAAGCTTTCTTGTTTTTTTTTTTCAGATTAATACAGAAGACATCTTTCTATGTTATGATTTGACTTGACTCCAATGTTTAAATGCAACAAGTGACATTGGCCAGCTTATGACATTGCCTGTGACTTGACTTTCAGAGCTATAGAGCACAAATTAAATTATTTTAATGTCAATAAAATACATGCATAAGGCTGTTGCCAGATGAAGGTAAGTGCAGACTAAGAAATAATATTGTCGCATTTTAATTATTTTAATTCAAACTATAAGCATTTGACAAAGCAAAATTATTTCTTAGAAAAGTTATTTCTTTGGTTCTCTTTCTTTTGTGATCATTGATAAAAGGGTCTATGTTTTTCCTGCCTACAGAAATTATTGTTCCTTTGTGTGAAATACAATTTAAGTCATAGGGGATACTCATTAGAAGTACAACTTCCTTCTAATTATATCAAAGACTAGTATATTAGGATGTTTAAGCACAAAAGGGCTTCCTCCACAGATTGCACCAAAGATGAAACAGCTCCCACCACTAACGTGAAAGTTACCAAATAATGTTGTGCAACCAAAACGTTTATCTTCACAATTAGGAAGATGTGCAGAATGCCTTGTGTGGTCCTGTGTGCTGCCATGATTCTCTAACAACTATCACATATGCAATCTTTCATATTCTATTCATAAGTACTTAATCTTTTCTCTGTTCTTTTATTGATGCAAAGACAAATAGTGTTTTCTTATATGATCCTGAAGAAGGCATCATCTTGTTCTTCTAAACGTAAAGCATCTTGAATCTTAAGAAAAAAATGCTTTCACAGTGAACTCTAAAACAGTAATTATACCCAGTATCCATGGTCTTAGCAGTCAACTCACACTTGGCCTTAAAGTTAATATGGGTTAAACCTTGCACAGGATTTCCTATGGTTGTCCAATTACACCCGAAAAGAAACATTTGTGATCTCAGATTAGTCATATACCTTTGATGGCACCTGGATCACTCCTTTCCTTTCAATGCGTTTGCACAGGTAAGACTGATTAGCACTCTAATTGAGAATTAATAAACACTTCAGTTAATGACAGTTATAGAATTCCCATTGCCCCTTATCGATTGCAGTCTTTGAGGGCTGGCGGTAGAGCATAAAAGAAAAAGAACAATAAAAAGCATCCTTTTCCCTAGTTCCACACATTCTGAAAAACAACTTACATCTGAAGAAAATACAGAAAAGTACTAGTGCACTAACATTACTTATTTCTAAGTCGTATATAACTTTGGTCCCAGGTTTGGACTTCCTTTCCTCTCAACGACCACATCCCATTTCTGTAGCAACTCAATACATACACAGGAGTTAAAGACCTATAATAAGTCAATGCTCGATCTTCCTGTCAATGCAGGATTGTTCCCCACAGTGCATGTAGGCAATAACACGCCTGAGGAAGGACAAATTATAAAATCAACCCACCATAATTTGGGATTTGTCATCTAGTTATGTGAAAAGACTGGAATAATTTGCCAACATAAAGCTGGTCTCATACAGTGTACTGTCGACAGCTAGTATTATAATGATAATGAAGCTATCTCTGTAGAACTGACAGATGCATAAAGTGGTTTTTGAATCTGATATTAGCAAGAGACACTCAAAACAAAACTGAAATATTCTTATACTTCTAAAGGATTAATACAAATAGGTCTTTAAGAATAAAAATGCTTAAGGCCTCAATTTCAATAGCAGTGTTTTAAAATGAGACGGTAAAACTGCTTTTTGTTAAAGCTTCTTCAGACATAAAGCATTTGCATGAAATTTTAGAATCCAAAAGGAACTGGTTTGGACATCTTGTGGTTATAGCATGATGGCACCATACTGATATTTTGAACTATTACTTCTGAACACGTTGTAAAAAGAAATAAAACAAGAATAAAAGAAATACGAAAGGTCAGCTAAATAAGTAAACCAAGCTGGATATCCTGGAATAGAAATGTTTTTTATTTACTCCATTCGGGGTTCTTAGAATACTTATTATAAGACAAAATTGAAGATTAATCTGTAGATTAATAGACTCTTTTAGTGCCATTGAACTATGTGAACAAAAATGATAGTACTAAAAATAATTTAGACTCAAGTTTGCCATACACAATAAGTAATACCACCTTCTGATTATGTGTCAGGAGTTGGTATCCTACATGGATACCCTAACCAAAATGTAGGGTACCATTTTGAAAATACAAAATTAGCAAACCTACTGGATATATTCACTGATGAATAAATAAATGCAGTGCATAAAAATTATTTTCAATTTAAGATCAGATGTGGTCACCATTCACATTCCTGTACAGAACTGTGTCTCTTCTGACCCATGATATCGTTATCTAAAACCAGTAATTCAAAATTAAGTTTACATTTAGTGTAATGAAGACAGGACAGAAAATTATTTCATCACTAACAAAGCCATCAGGACAAGTGGATGTGGAAGCTCAAAGCCCTAACATAAATATAAACTTTTTATATACATATATATATTTACAATATAAACTAACACACGAGGAAGAGATAAAGATCTGCACAGAGAGAAAGAATTATTCTATAGGAGATAGCAAAATGATCAAGAAAAATAAATGAGCTCCTCCATAATGTAGATAAACAGACGTGTCTTTTGTAAAGGAATGCACTGCCATTTGTGAAAAGAAAGACATTTTTTACTGGTTTGCAACCAGAGTTTAAGGAAAAGTAATTTATTTAATAGGGTAGAGTTAGTAGCAGTTTTAATTTGCCATTAGAAGGACAAGAAAAAGTTATATAATTAGAAGCAAGTGATTCAGAAATAGGTAAGAGACAGACAAGGTTAGAAATATGATTTTGAAAAGCTGACAAACACTGATTTTGAGTTTTGCTTTTAATTCACAATGAAGAAAAAGCACTGCATGAGAAAAGAGACGTGAACTGTTAGAAGATAAGAGCAGATCACTAAGAAATTAAAATACAGCAGTTATTTAGAAAAAGGAAAAATATGTCTATCTTCAGACCTGTTTTTAGGAGGAAGAGAGGAAAAGATGACAGAAAAAGAAATAAAGGCAAGAGTGTGGCAAATTAGTCTGAGTGTTAAATTCAAAGAGAACATCAGCTGTGAGATGGGAGGACAAAATACAGGGATGTGAGGAGAAAAAAAGATCATCTTTGCAAGCACAGTGTTAATTTTAGAGTAATCCAGTGTTGAGGAGTGGAAAATAGGTTACAGAAATGAGTGCTGAAGTTACATGGGATCTCACTGTTTCTTCTGAAGAATTGCAGCTGGGCATTGAGGGACTATCCAAAGATAGCTAATCCTACTGGAAATATTCTGCCCTGGGAAAAAAATTAGGTGGACTCCTGATTTTTAAGTGTCAAATGTAAAACTACATAGGGTCCAGCCTACGCAGGTCTTAGAAGCAAAAACAAGAGAAAGAACACTCCAAAGTATGTGAGGGAAATGGTGAAGAGGTGAGAGCTGACAAAGACTTTTGAGGGTAAGTAGGAAGAACAGAGGAAAATAAAGTAGACATGCACTTTATGCTATTGATCATTCCCAGATGAATTATTTGTTTCATACCTCCATGTTCAGAACAAGAAGACACTAGAATCTAAGGATCAAAGCAGTAGTCCTTGAGATGGTAGACATTTTCTAGAACTTGAAATTGTAGTGTACTCTCAGGAGAATGGCAGGTGAGCATGAAAATCATTTGAGGTCTTGATTAAGGATGTTTAACTGTGTTTTTAAATATTCTATTGACCGTTCAGTTACTAAATTCCATACTGTGTGTAAAACCATAGAGACACGGAATCACAGAACAGTCTCAACAACCTCAAAAGATCATCATCTCCAACTTTTTGTGTGAAAAGTGATGCTAGATAAGATTATCTAGTGCTCTGCTCATTACATCTTGAAAATCATCAGAGATGGGGATTCCACTATGCCTGTGAGGAGGTTGTTCCGAACTGGTATTTCTCACTGTAAAACATTTCCATAACGGGACAAAACCTCTCCCAGTGAAACTTGTACCCACTTCCCCTTGTCTTCTCCATGTACCTTCTTATGAAAAGAGAGCCTCCATCTTCTTTGTAGCAGCTCTTTAAATACTGGAATATTGTAATGACATTCGCCTTGAGCCTACTCCAGGATGAAAAGATCTAACTCCCTTAGCTCTTTCCATCTAGGAGAGGTTGTCCAGCCCATAGGTCATCTTCATGACTCGTTTGAACCCTTTCAAGTCTGTCCATGCCTTTTTTGAATTGTGGAGACCAGAATTTGGCACAGTACTCCAGGCATGTCCTGACAGTAGTTGAGTAGAATGGGATGATTACACTTCTAAATCTGCTAGTAATCCTACCATGGATGCATCCCAGGAGGTGATTTGCTTTTGTTGCTACAGAAGTGCATTCTGACTCATTTTGTGGACCCCTCAGGTCCCTTTCAGCATATATAATAAGAGGCAAAAAAAAATACACAGAGGACTCTACTTAGGAAATAACTTTTGGTAGATATTATAAAAAAATATCATTTTAATCACCAACTCCCACCTACTTTATTCATTTTTAAATTGTTAAGTGTATTAATAACCTAAAAATAGAAACTATATATATATGTACATAGACAAATACATACACACCAACACACACACATTCACACACATAAACAGCTTAAAATGTAGGAAAATCTAAACACACTGAACACTGAGCATTTCTTCGTGCAATTAGAAAAATACTGACTCCCCCATCACTCCATTAACAGTGAGAGTTTCCATCATCCAAAATATGATTTTCCCAGGAAATGTTTCTGAGGTTTCAGAAATTTCACTCATAATCTGTATGAATACTCCTCAAAAGACAGTAACAATTTTTCACTCATTCTTGCTATTGGTCTAAAATTTCAGGACATATTCTGAGAAATGCAACCTTAATCTACCGTAGATTCCAAGAATGGCTAGGGTTGGAAGGGACCCTACGGACTGTCTAGTTTCAACACTGCTATGTAGCAGGGATACCTTCCAGTAGGGGAGATTGCCCAAAGCCCCATCCAACCTGACCTTGAATGCCTTCAGGGATGGGCTAATCTCGATGTCTCTGGATAACTTGTTCCATTGCCTCATTACCTCCAAAGTGAAGAATTTCTTCTTCATATCTAATCTAAACCTATCCTCTATTAGCTTTAAACTATATGAGTCCTGTGCGTTAATATGAATTTATTGCATATATTATAATCTGCTACTTCTCAACAAAAGTTTATAATATTCGCATCAGATTTTCACCCTGTTTCCCAAAGATTTTAGGCATCATATGTTTTCTTATAATAAAAACACTGACCAAAAGCCACAGAAAAGTTTTGCCTTCAAGAACTCTGTAACACTGTCTTTTTTTTGAAGAACTTACTGATGAGAAGATGCATATTGAGAAAAAGTGGTGCAAATGAAGCTCCACATCCTAAGAAACTTCAGATGGTACATCCTTCTTAGAAAATTTTCATACATATTTCTATTTATTCTGCTGGTACCTTACATATTTCAAATACTTTAATGGCCAGTAGAAACATAGTGATTTATGGGTAAACCCTGAAAAATTTTGAAAGCCATCAATGTTCTGATGCTATTTGTGTCAAGTGATACAACTAGACTTGATAGAAAAACACTGTCATTGCATATTATGTTTGTTAACTGGCACTACTGCTAATTCATATACTGCAACATGCAGGTCTAAATACTGTACAGAAATTAAAGTTGCACCGAACACAATCTAGGCAACAGATTTGATGTACTGTAATGAGAAATACATTTGCCAGCGGGATCTGCCTTCTGTAGCAGGTATCAACAACATCTGATCTAGTTATCTAAAAGTTACTTTAAATCTTCAAACACACATTAAACTTGTTACAGATGTCTTTCATAATGCATTAGTTACACAAATTCCTGAATTTTATTGACAACAAAACTAATTGGAAGTTCAGTGAAGGTGATCCATGGTGGCATTCTGTAGCAGAAAGTTCCATGGATCTAATCCTATTTCCCCTATTTAGTATGTTCAAATCTGCCACCATTCTATTCCATTCAGCATCTGTATTTTCTGGTAAGGAGTATTTCATAATCATTTAAACATGTATGAAGCCACGTGTGAATACCTCAGGGAAAGCCTGGGAAAAAAACACAGCTCAGCAATGAGGAAAAAAGGGTGAGAAACAGCCCTGCTGGCATCTGCAGGAGGATGAGCATAGAAGGTGCTGCAAGAGCCAAGCGGAGATCAGCCTGAAGCTCTTGGGAAGGACCCAAGCTGGAATAGTTCATGAAGGACTGCAGCCAGCACTGGGGAAAGAGAAAAGTGTGAAGAGGAAGGAGAAGCAAAAGGGAACTGATCACAACCCACAGTCCCTAGGAGAGACATAGAGGAGTTAAGAATGAAGGAGTTAATTGAAACCTGGGCTTACAAAAGAAGAAGAGATAATGTTTGATGCAGCATACATAACTCTTTCCTCAGCAAAAGAAATTCTACTGTGTCTCAGTACAGGAAAATATCTTTTTTTTCAGCATTAATGAAGACTTTCTAGCATAAAACTTAGCAGTACCTTTCACTAGAATTTGATGCAGGAAATAGCAAGCAGGTATAAATTATTGCCAACCTAGCCAGATTCCCTTCGTCTTCTCTTGTATAAAGAAGTTGTGTGCCATTTAAATAAAATTCATCTCTACAGACATGCAAGATCCATCATCTACTTGCACTGAAACTTTCAAAAGTAGGATAAGATAACACTGCCAGTGCTTGGCTGTGTCAATTTTTTACAACTTTGCCACGTGTAGATTTCTGGGCTTTCAACTACTCTGTAAAAAATGTGTTACTAGAAAGCTTTTTTTTTCCTTTTATGAGGCCTAAATGTATGACACGTTCGCAACAATCAATCTAATGAGATTCCAAGGATAAAATAAGTTTTCCAGAAAGGTTGGAGAGATACGATTGTGGGTTACTTAAACAGAATCTGTACGTCTGCCTCTAAAGTGCCTCTACCAGTTTATAAACAAGTTCACTGATGAAAGAGTGTGAAGGGCAGCCTAAAAAGTAGCAGTCACATGAAGGCCAGATCCAAAACAACTCCCAGCAGCAATGTACATAATTTTGCCTTGGGCAACGTTTGTACAAGTTAAACACAAATCCTATTTTCTGGATCTGAATTGAATACAAAGAATATGCCTCTGAAGTCAAACAAGTTGAACAGAGTGTTATTTTTCATCTTTCTTTTTCAGACATTTAATCCTCAGCTATATTTAAGATGTTCTGTCTATAAATATCAATCACAATCACTTTTTCTTGTTAGGAAACTGCCATTATTACATTGATCCCATGAACATTTCTGGCAGTTGATTCAACATACAACTCTGTGTTACACATTTAAAAAACAAAAACACTGTTCCTTGTTTTGTATTTTTTAAACTGTACGGTGAGATACCTACAGTCAACCAAAAGCATATATTAAATCTGAATGATTTGTTAAAAGGCAGACTGCTACAAAAATAGGCAACCTGATGTTGCCTAAACCTAATGGAAACATTGAAGCAGATCAGAAACTGAAATTCAAAGCTAATACTTTAAAAATAACAAAATGACATCCAAGTAATTCAATGTTGCTAAAGAAAATATTTTTTCTGTATAAATTATTTCTATGAATAGAGTGCAAATCAGGAGAATACTTACTTGTAATTATTAATTGCTTAAGGAATTATGAAGTTGCTAAAAATGGAATAAACTATTTAAATTTGAAGCATATCTCATAATTTAAGATCTTTCATTTTCCTACCAGTAACTGAACTGACATTCATTCTCTTCAGCATCTAAAGGACAGGGTTTTTTTTTTTGTTAAAGACTAATTTTAATAAAAATTGGATTCATGAAAAGGTAATATTGAACAGAACAACTCGGTAACACTCATGTCTTCTGACTAATTCAATACAAAGGGAGGAGGATAACAATCTCAAAGGTATATGCTGGTTTTCATGCAGTCAATATTAGAAGGAAGTTGCATCTTCTACTGTAACAGGCTTTGATTTGAAATATCTTGCAAGTATTTGAAAAAACAATCAGATTTGTGAAAAGGATGTGTTTCTGTGAAGTTGCAGTGAACTGACAGTGTAAAATCCCTGCAGCAAGCTCTTGCTGGATCACAAATGTGAGTGATTATTTTCCTTCTCTCTATATCTTTTTCACAGCCACTTCCAGGGTATCCATACATTCATTTCCCAACTACTTTTATCCTGTTTTAAGTTGACCTTTCTTCAATATCCACAACAAAAGCAATGCATCACTTGCAGAGTGCCATCAAGAAAGTTGATTACAGAAAATCTGAAATAAAGCTGTTTCCACTCTTTCGGTTTTGTGATTTATAAAGTCATGAGGCCAAAAAATTGGTTCTTCAGAGCTAATATTTTAAAACATATATTTTAAAGATTTTTCTCAAAAAACATTTTAGAGAAATTAATTGTTCGTGATGGGAGCAATCAGAAAACAAGACTGACATGTAGAAATGAAATAAAACTGTGAATAGTACACTACATATATGTATATATAGTACACTATGTAAACTATAGTACAGCTATAGAATACAGTTTCATGCAGAGGAGCTTTGATTTTTGGCAAGATTCTACAGTGTTCAGCATTAGTGTCATGTCAACCATGTTTCACATTCATGGAAATATCACTGCAGTCCTGATGTGCACAGTTAGACAATTTCAAAGATCCTATTAAAAAAAAAAGTCTCTTTCTTATTCTACCAAGGGACTATAAGAGGCTGTAAAATTATTATAGATAAATGGAAAGTGGCTAAAAAGTCAGGGTTATTTTTTTCCTTAAGTGAAATTATATTCTCTATTCTCCATGAAAGTGATTTTGTACTACGTAGTATATAGTTTTAATGCAATATAACTGCTGTGCAGATGTAAGGACTTTTTTTGTCTCTCCGATCAGGATGTGAAGTTGTATGAAAAGAAATGATTTGGATGGGACTTTAGCAGTCATTGTAACACACATGAGGACAAATATATCAGTTTCAAGACTCTGAATTGCAGATTTCAAACAATAGAGGGCTTTTTTTCCCAGAACCTGTGTCATTGAATACACATGGATATCTCTCACTAATTTGCTGTGGAAGAACTTCAGTGTATGTTTCAAGAACATTATAACATTAGATAATATCTCATATAAATGTTAAAGGATAGACACATAAGCACATATATGAAATACTAAAGATACTTGAGAAACTTGCTCTTGTATTTTTATTTAATTGCTTTCGACTTATAACAATAGAAAAGTATTGGGCTGTGGAAGAACAGCACTTGCCTGAACAACAGACGATGTATCTATTATCTCACTTCCATGAAGGTCATCGACCTATGACAGTTGGAGTAGCAGAAACATTAGAAATCATGTGCAATTTAATCTTTACACAAATAAAGGAAAAGTATCACAATGCCTGAATAATGAAGAGTCTTTCAGAGAAAAAGAAGTCTGTCCCTAAGGATATTCTTCATTTTCTTTCCTGAACTGTTCCAATGCGTTCACACTATGAGATTCACTCACTGTGCTGACACACGTATTAATAGTATTTTGGCTGGAAGAGTGTAGATGTTCTAAAGTGATTGCAAAGTGCAGCTGTGACTCAGTTCTCCTTTCATTCATTCATTACTTCTCGATGTCAATTCTGGGAGACTATTGTTCACCAAGAAACTGTCATCTGGATTGAAATTAACTGTTTTTTCTCCTATTTCAGGCAAGAGTGTTTTTATGTTCCTTGCTTTCCAGAACGTTACCCTACCTTTTACAAGGTCAGTGATGAAAATATTGTATTAATTCAATTTGAAGATTGAATTAATACAATGTTCAGTGTTCACTGAAACATGAACATTGGAAAAGTGTTTACAAAGTTACACTGACAAAAGAGCATAAACTACAAAAACATTTTCCTACTATAAGACTTTATTCCCCTTATTCCTGTAATTTAGAAATCAAAAATAGTTCACTTCTTATCACAGTTTCTTGTAAGAAAATGATGGATAACAATGAAAGTTCATTTTATATTTACTAGAAGTGGAATGTCTATTTTCTAGAAAGAGATAGTGAAAAGAATGAGTCTGAAGATGTCTGATGTTTCATCTGGTTGTAATTAAATGAAGATAATGGTTATAAAGAAATATTTTTGGAAAAAAAAAAAAATGCTGCTCTTGTTAAGCTGTGAACAACCTAAATTCTCTGTTAGTCCAGTTTTATTAGCTGAATATTTTATTATTATTATTATTTTCTAATTTAAGTACCAGTTCGGGAATATTGTAGGAGATACTAAATTCTCAGAATTAGTATTCTATTTTTAAATGGGGTTTTCTACCTCTATATGTAACTTGATTCACACTTAGACGATCATCTGGAAAAAAAAAGCCTGATTATCTTAATGTTTCAGAAGATTTCTTTAATCTCATTGTCAAATGAATTAAATCAATATTGAGATCTACTTAAACGTACCACTGCTGTTCTTTAGAAGGAGAAAAAAAATCAAAATTTTGTTTGTACTTAAAATGGAGACAATAACTCAAAATCTGGGGATTGATAAAGCTAATGAAGTCAAAGTTACCAAAGTTTTATACTTAAATTCAACAGAAATGCAAAACATTTCAACACACCCAAAGCAAACGGTACAACAATTTCTGATTGGTAACTGACTTTGTGTTTTCCAATGGAATATTATTATTATTTCCCAAAAATGTCAGCCTAACAAATATTTTTAAATATACTTAAGACATTTTTTTCTTTAAAAGTACTAGTTTGAAAAAAAAAAAAAAAAAAAAAAAAAAAAAAGAGGATTATTTCCCATTAATGTAAGTTTTCCAATTGTAGTTCTACAGTATGATGGTGATGATGCCACTCTGTTCACCTAAGTACAGCTTTTCCACTCACAGGGGCAGTTGGAAAATTTATTCTTTTATCATTATCATGGAATTAACTTTCAGTACAAAGAAGGGAAAAGAGGTATTCATAGTACATGAGCATTGTTTATATACGTTCTAGTTTTTATAAATGTTCTGAAGTTTTCATTGGAGGTGCCTTCCCGTGAAAATTACGTACTGATATAGACACATCCCTTAGTGCAGTCTGTCTCTATCAGCATATTTGGCCAGAGAACTATTGTATCTAATTTACATTAGACTTGTTGTAGCAATTCAACTGCATTGCAAAAAAATGAAAAGCTTTGTTTTCTCTTCCATGATACAAAAGTTAAAATGCTTCATTTCTTTCCAAATAAAATATTATGGAGTAAGCTATTGTCACCACTGTATGAGATGAGGGAAAGCTGAAACACAGAGCTCACAGAATCCAAATCTAATATTGAGCTATATATATGTTCAGATATAACTTAGAGACTCCATGGACTCAGCACCACAGATATGCTTGCTTTCTGCACTTGCCTTACCAACTGGCAGCAACATCACAAAAAATGTGTGCTATTTGCACTGTGACTGAGGACACAGAGACAATGCTTTAAAACTTCTCACCTTCCACACTTCAACTACATCTCTAGTCAAAGAATTTATGTAGGGAGGGTAAGTATTTGTATTAACTAAGTAATGAGTAAATTTAGTTTTCACAGCTTGCTTTTAAAGTATGAAAACTGTGGTTTTGTTTGTTTGTTTTTTCAACTTCCAACGATGTGTTTGGATATTCCAATATCCTAACTTCTTTAGTTTTCTCCAGGCAAATAAAGTATATGGATCATTTTTCCTAGCAACTCTTCTGCAAAGAACATAGCTCCGCCATGTAAACTAAAATAGAATATTAGATTGTGATCAAATTAAATAAGCATAGGCCCAAACTTGAAGATCTAAGGCCAGAAAAATTCATTTGGGAACACAGAATGTGTCATTTATATCATTCCTCTGTAGAATGACATATATATTTTTTGTATATTCTAAAGCTAACACAATGAATAAATCGTTTTTACAATGTATTCCTAAAGAAAGGACTTTTGTGTTTGTTTACCATAGGGAAAAATGTCATACAGAGAAGGGCAGAATGCCAGGAATACTATTACTTAGGCAGTGATACAGTAGACAGCAATATGCTTGCTAATCTTAAGGGAGATATCAAGAACAGACCAGTCAAACGTCTTTTATAAATCTGTAATTATGCATGTTGCCTCACTGCATTTGCCACATGACCTTGTTTCTCCCTCATACATCTCAGCACTCAAATCAGTGATGACAGACATCAAGGTCTTGTGGACTCTCCCAGGATCACGCATTTCACATAATATATTTTATTACCTGATTACAACATAATCCTATTTAAAAAGCATTTCAGGATACTCCCTTTCTATTTCCCCATTTTCCTATTTTGGTCACATGAGGTGTATGTGGTATATCTTCTCCTTTACCAGCCAACTGCAAATTTTAGTCAGAATGAAGACATCATTGATTTTCACTGAAATATGAGAAAATAGGAGGCATTACTTTCAGAGCAGCCTATGTACTTATAAAGCACAAATTTTGACATGTACTGTAATGGCGATAGTCTTAATTTCATTTTGTAAATGAAATTACAAAGATGTTGAGGCCCTGGAGCATGCCCAGAGAAGGGCAATGAAACTGGTGAGGGGTCTGGAGCACAAATCTTATGAGGAGCGGCTGAGGGAGCTGGGATTGTTTAATCTGGAGAAGGGGAAGCTCAGGGGAGACCCCAGTGCATTCTACAACTTCCTGAAGGGAGGTTGTGGTGAAGAGAGGTTTGGCCTCTTCTCCCAGGTGACAAACAGGACCCAAGGAAATGGCCACAAGTTGTACCAGAGGAGGTTTAGATTCAACATAAGGAAGAACTTTTTCTCTCAGAGAGTGGTCAGGCACTGGAATGGCTGCCCAGGGAGGTGGTGGAGTCGCCATCCCTGGCAGTGTTCAAGAGGCATCTGGATGAGGAGCTATGACATTTGGTTTAGTGCTTGTGGTAGCAATGGTGATGGGAAGACGGTTGAACTGGATGATCTTGCAGGTCCTTTCCAACCTTGTGATTCTATGAGTCTATGAAAAAATTTTTCCTAAGACTCAATTTATTTTTGATAATTCACTCATAGGAAGTGTGAAAGATTTCTTAAAAAGCTGAAGTAGCTGCAAGAAAGGAACAATACTTTGCTGTCACTTTGCACTGATCCACCAAATTGCCTAAAATATATAGTTTTTATTCAAAAGTCTACTTTCATGTTTGTTCAGCTATTTCTAAGACTAGATTTCTAAACCTTACAGGGGTTCATTATTTATTTCAATATGAAATAAATCAGAAATCAGGCAGAAATAAGGTATACCAACTCTCATACTAATGCATATGACTACACATAAATAAAAAAAGATACAAGTGGAAAAGCTGAAACTGAAGCCATTAATTTTTTGTTAGCTTTGATTTTTTGAATTGTAAATCATCATTTCGTCCCTCTTCTTTTCTCAGTGCCTAGATTTACCTACCTGAGGCAAAGGGCAACGTAAGTAGATCACACCGAAATTAATGCCTCCTACTTATTTCCAGGAAAACTACAACAGATACAAAGAACACAGTAACACTATTTGATAAAGCAAATTCTCAGCTACAAAAAAAAAAAAAAACTATTTTTCAGCAGAGTCACTACCATTAGCTACGCATTTTTGCCCACAATTAACAGGAGCCTGGATGCCGTGCTCCTAAAAGTCTGCACTTGCAGAGGTGATCCACTCTCACTGTCACCATACTTATTTTTAGTATTTTACTTATTTTTTATTTATTTTTATTAGTATTACACTTATTTTTTGTATTTACTTTCAGAGCAGCCCTCATGCCATGTTAATTGTCACCATGTCAATTATGCTTGAAAGAAACAAAAAAATTTTATTAAATTTGAAATTTTATTACAATGTTATAAAATATCTTTTCCATTTTTATGAAAATCAAACATGCAAGATCTTATATTTTACACAGTTTTCAGAAAGAACATAAAAAGAAATAGTACAGTTAATTGTTACAGCATCTGTATGTGATTTATGTGCAGAAACCGAGGATTACAAACCTTCTACCTACATAACAAAGAAGGAAAGCTATACAGTTGATAAGATATTGAATCAGGAAACCTGAACAGAAATTAAAGCAATGCTCTCAATAACAAAACTTCAATAGATTTAAGAGACTCCAAAAGCTTGTCTTAGAGTATGTTGCTGGCTTCCCACTGCTCTAAGCTTATGTTTTCCCATCTCAAAGCAAGGATTTAGATTGGCCTGGAAATGAGAAACCTCATTTCACTTCCTTGGACTTCAGCATAATCAGAGATGTGAAACCGAATACCTTGGATATCTCTGAGTATAGAGACAACCAATGCAATGGCCCCCAAAACACACGGGAAACCAACAGAAAATTTATACAATACTTTGCTCAAAATGGGAAATTTTACTTCCTGATCCTGCAGATTGTGTCTAACAATGCATATGAATATTCCCACTTAAGTCAATTGGATTATTTACATGCATTAAATTAAGCACATATATAACTGTTTTTCAGATAAAGGTCTTAATTACTTTTAAGGTATTGAACTATTTTTCTTCAGACTTGACTCAATGAGAGCAATAGATCAAGTCTAGCTAGAAGTTAGGAGCATTATCTGTGTTTAGTTATCCACCAAAAATGTTTCTGATGAGAACATAAAAAGAAAATACTTTCATAATCCTTCAAGATCAGCAGAAGTATTTTTAAACCATAATTTCACCCATATTTATTAAGCAACAACTGTTGAGATTACATTTTCTTTTATACAAAATAGGAATTGTGTTTCAGAAATGCATATCTTTTAAAGTACAGATACAATTGGACCATTCCCCTGTTTATTCCCTCACAATGCATCAATAGGACCTTATTATTTTTTTTTCATAAATAATAACTTCTCTTCACATGAAGAAGAAATAAAGTGATTTAAGGTAGATGACTAAAAAAAAAGTATTGTTCAGATATCAATAACTGGAAGAATGCCCATTGAAGAACTGAATGCTGTGTTTTGTTTGTTTGGCAATCAAAGTGAAAAAAAAAAAACTATGTTTGAGGAAAAGAGAATGGAATTATTAGTAGATCACTATTCAAAGGCTATACTGTTATTTTTTGTAAAACAAAACACATTGCACCTCTGGATTTGCCTTACTTATACAACAGCACATGTCAAGTTCCTGCCTACTAATGTTTATAGTGAATAAGGTTTCTGATAACATTCAACTCAGCCACTGAACACAAAGTTCAGCTGTGAATTTGACCCAGTTGAGATATGTAGTGAAATTTCCCAACACTTTTCTCGGATAATACATTCACATTCAGCACAGTGCATAAATAAAAATGAAGCTGTGAAAAAAAAAATAAAATCCAACTATTAGGACAGAAACCTCAGTGGAATCCTAAGGAAATCAACTGGCAGAATATGCGTCCCTAATAGATTTTTCTGTGTATTTATGAGCATGAATAAACAAACTCTGAAAGCAACAGAGCTTGTAATTAATTGAATCATATCCACTTATTTCTGAATTGTCCCTTGTACACAGAGGAAAAATTCCTATCTCTGATGAATAAAATAATAAGACTTTTTTACTTTTTCAGGTTCAGGTTCTTTCTCATTCAGTTTTTGTTTGTTTGTTTGCTTGCTTGTTTTACTTAAGTCCAGATCTAGGCAAAGGAGCAGCTTTTATTTCTTCTCATTTACTGAACGTGTTCTTAAAGTCTACTCTGAAACTGCTGGCAAAAGTTGACCTTGTCTTCAAAGTCAGAAAATGATGCTGTCATCACATGTACATTTTCCATACGGTGCAGTTCAACTCTAATGCAGAAATTAACAACTCAGAGAAAAAAAAAAAACCCAAAATGACAATCCTTCACTTTGAGGAAAATGTTGAGAGAAAACATGGAGCAAGTCTGCTCAGTGTCCATCTGCATGTCAGTTTGCTTGTGGATAAAGAGAAGAACAGTAACCTAATTCTTCCCAAAGCTTTTAAGTGCTAAACTAATCACTTAAAGTTTAAATAATAAAATATAATGCTATAGCCCATGAGCTGACCTATTTTGGCTCCAGGCATGCATAGATATCAGGGATTTTGTTAGTGTTAGCTGAGCTATAATGACTACTTCACAGCAAAGAGAGATTTAACCCAACATGCCTTTCCTGATCTTATCTAGACTTTTGGTCTTATGTAAAGAAGAACATTAATCATAAAATATAAGAAACTAATACTTTAATTCCTTTTCCACCAATCCTATTGGACACATGTCCCTTGGCTCATTAAATATATTTTAGTCTGCTTTATTCATTCACATACACATTTTGTAAGTTAAGATGCAACATGATCTTAGGCTTGAAACTTTAGGTCTATTTACACTTGCAAAACTGATGCGGGATCAAATTGAACTGATTATGTTAAGCATAATTAAGAAGCTGGTATAAATAGCACAAGGATACTCATTTACTTGGCTTTACGTTGTGCTTTGAAGAGATATGTTACAGTTTTAATTGCAATGGCTCATTGCCCCAGGGCCCTCTGCTTTTGACAAGAGTCAATCTGAAATGCAACAAATGCACAAAAACTTATCTAAAACTTTTCTTGAGCTACAATGGCCAGGCTGCTACTCTTCACCAGTGGCAGCAGTATGTTGAGGAAAACAGCTGACTGAACAGTCAAGCAGGTATTTATATGTGCATGAATTAATCTCTTCTCAGATTACTTCAGCAAAATTCACAGAATGAAAATTCCCCAAAGCTGTTATATAGCCTCGATTAGCTCTGAAGTATAACGTCATATGAAAATGGTGACCTAAAATATGTGTTAGTCTTAACAACAGGGGGATTTAACCAGAACACTTTGAGGAACATATGAAGTAAAAGACTTGTTTTGCAAACATATTCTTTAGCAAGCGTGTTCAGTAAATCAAAGTTTTCTGAATTTAGATTACCTACACTACTAAATCACAGTACCTGTGTTACTAAAATCACAGTGGGCAAGAATTCTTCTATCATGAAGAAAAAGCCAAATTACAGCATTTTGCCTGACTTCAGAGGAAGGCACCAGAGCTTAAAGGAAATTCATTGATAATCATGTCAGTGAGATAAAGGAGCAACAGAGCATTTCATTCACAACATTTCCCCCACAGAAAAGAAAGGAGAGACCTGACTTAATACCCTGAATTTTCCTGGAAGTAGGATCAGACCTGGCTGTTGCCTTATCCTAGAACATCTTTCTTCCCACTGAGTTCTGTTCACAGTCAGTTTCATAATCCTGTGGCACAGTGTACTACTGAAAAATACACATTTTTTCAGTAAAAATCCTGAGGACACATAGTATTAGCAAAAGGAGCACACTGTCTGTGATAAGTTCATCCACAGACATGCTACAGCAGGATCCCTTCTGCCTTCTACTACACTTGGACAAAGAGCAGATTTCACCCCAAACAACAATTCAGAGTTTTACATATTCATTTTCTTCTAACAAAATGCTCATAAAAATAGCAATACAATCAAAGAAAAATGTTTAGGAGATTAAAAAAGCAAAACAAAGCAAAAACAAAGCAAAAAAAAAAATAACGCTAGAAAACAAAATAGAGAATTAAGTTTTCATGCATCATGGTCACTTGCAAACTAAAGAGTAATCTCTTATCAACAGCTCCTAAGTTTACCCTAAATGCATTTGAGTTTGCTGTGGAACACATGGCAAATCACTAAGTCTCTTTATGGTTCAGATATAGAGGTATCACAATAATAACGACAAAAGTTTTATCCCTGAAATAATATACTGTATAACAGAGAGGAAGCTTAAATATGTCTGGATAAAAAAGTAATATGCCAAGCTTAAAATACGATATTATATACTACTTAGAAAGCAGCTAAAGAGGGTTTATAGAGAAGAATGATGGATGTAATTTTCTTTAAAAAAAAAAAAAAAGTTATAAGCAAAAGAACCAAATTTAATCTAATATCACTACTAAAGCTTGCCATAATCTTATGGAGCATTTGGACAGTACCTAGAGCCAAAGAGATGATCCTGAATTAGCATAGTATACAAATCAGCTTTTCAATTTTTATCAGATTATCTGCATTGCTGGCTAATGCTGATGCATTCTGCAACATGCAATAAACACTTCCAAACATCATATTTTCAAAGTGTAGAAGATCTTCAAAATAGATGTTAATTGTTTTAGCAAGATAAAGTGTGCTACTTTTACATGAATAATATTATCAGAATCACATTAAATCTCTTCATTTATTATCTCTAATGCTACTTAAAGGAGAAGTTAATAGAGTAATTCATTCTCATAGCATGACCTTGGTCACTAGTACATGATGTTTCATATTCATTATGCTGAGCTAACTGAGGGCCCTGTTATAATATCACTTAATTTATATTCTGAATAATGCTCTGGGGACAAGTTGCTCTTGTGCATTAGAGTTTCATCTAAATCACAATACTTGAAGACAAGTGGAGAGAGCAGGTAACTATTAAACAACACGTTTACTAACAGAAAGCTTTGTTACAGACTCTGAACACAAGGCCTTGGGAATTAAAAGTTAAACAGCACAGTGGCTTTCCTAGAAACATCCCTCTGATTTAAACAATAAAAATAAAAAAGTTAGAAATAAAACCAACTTCTACTGCATTTTCAGTACTGGATTGTGTCTATGTGGCTTTGGTAGCAGGCTGCAGTGGCCTCTGGAAGCGGAGCCCTGCAGCTTGCCCATGTCAGATCAGAGACAGCTCATAAACAGCTCCAAAATGGGCACACCCCGGCCAGAGCTATGCCATGACTGTTCCAGGCATAGAGCAGAAGTTCCCTGCAGCTCAGGAGAGGCCAGTGGTGGAGCACGCTGTCCCACTGCAGCCTATGGGCACCATGCATAGCATCCCTGGATGCATTCAAGGCCAGGCTGGATGTGGCTCTGGGAAGCCTGCTCTGGTGGTTGGCAACCCTGCACACTGTAGGGGGGTTGAAACTAGGTTAGCTCTGAGGTCCTTTTTAATCCAGGCCATTTTATGATTCTGTGTCCATGCAGCCACAGAGGAGCCCACGGTGCAGCAGGTGGATGTGGCCTGCAGGAAGCTGCAGCCCATGGAGAAGGCCCCACAGGAGCTAACGTTGTGAAACAGATATAACCACTACCACTCTCACTCCCCATAATTTAAAAAAGAATGAGATAACTGAGTTGTTTTATTTATTTATTTATTTATTTGGGGCTTCTCTTCTGTGAAAAGTCTAATAAACAGTTATCTAATCAATCAGAAAGCCACCTGTTTCCTACTGCAAAAAAGAAATGCAGTCTCTTTTCCTTCTACTTTCATGCTTAGTATAAATTACTGAATTGACAATATGAAAGAAAATCATTTTTACCATTCTAGAAGGAAAAAAGACAGATTGCACATATGATTAAGCAGCCCATGGATGAAACCCATAATGGCTGCACATTTGATATTATGGAATACCTGAGATACTGAAGTAAATTGTTTTATTAAAAATCGTTTTATTAAAAGCATCACAAAAGTACTGACTATTGTTTGTAAGGCAGTAGCTTCCAGAAGTGGATATGTCTTTCCAATTGAGAAGGTAAAAAAAAAAGAAAAAAAGAAAAGCCTGCTACAATTCTCAAAGCTCAGCTTGGGTTCTGAAAGCTAAACTGGCACATTATGTTTTTCATCTGTATTCCAATATTAAAAGAAACCTAACAGCACACTACTTAATAAGCACTATCTATTTTCTTCAATGATCAGCATGTGAATGCAATAATTGATTGATTCTAATTGGAGCTAAGCAAATAAATTCAATGATATTTTTTTAAGGAGAGGCTCCAGCTCTATTCCCCGTGATCTTTTTACATAAAATCGTATTAATAAATTTTATTCCTACCAACATATGATGCAAATATTTCCAACTAAACACAGAACAAATCTAAGATAAAAATTGTAACTTTTTGAAGCTCTTTTTCTCCTTCTCACATCCCTCCCATTTTGAGAGTTATGGATGCATTTCCATATCGGTGTAAAGTAAATGCATCTTCAGTGTGCAAGGTTAATTGCAGTTTGTTTGTTTTTTTCATTTAACATAAATGATTATATTTTCTTCCCCCTCAAATAGTATTTTCTTCCCCTTGATTTCACTGTAAAACAAAACGACACAGAAATTCCCACCACTTCTTACAAAACCTTTACATTGAATGCTTCTCAAAGGCCAAGGTGAACAAAAATAACACCTGAAGTCCATGCAGATCTGAGCCATGATAGTATCACTCAGAAAAACACCGTAATTTACGATGATTTGAGATTTCTCTGTCTCGAGTGTCCTTAAACCACTTTTTCTTCACCTCACAGACAACAGTCGTCAGCACTATAGCTGTGCAAAATGTCAAATCCTTCAACCCAGAGTCTCACAATTTCCTTTAGGTTACCTACTGGTGTAGGTGAGTTCATGCCAGTATATCAAGTCATGAACAGCTGTAGCCAAGGCACAAACCCAACCCCGCTGCCACAAATACTGGCAGGAATATCTAGGCAGACCTGAATTTTAAGCTTCTAAGGCACAGTTTTATTTCCCACAGAAGAGCCTGTCATAGCAGAGTTGTTCTCTTAAGATATATTCAGAAACAGTGCGCACAGTCATCAGAGCAGAGAATCTTAACGCTTTTGCCCATTAGTATGTACATGTATCACCTTGATTGGCATCTCGTATCTCAATATAGCACACTATGGTACTTGTGTGAATAGTACTAGAAACTGCATTGAAAGTATAACAAATGATTTCGGTGGTTCTGAAGTAAAAGGTAACAGAATATGTAGAATCTGTATGTCTCTGACTGATACATTATGACATATTACAATGCTGCTGGCATGTCAAAAGATGTGATTTAGTAGTCACTGGTTATTTCAATTTACTCTTTTTGCGTTTTTAATTAGTAAACGAGTCCCTCATGGTCAAATGATTAATTACGCAATAATTCACTGCAGTACTTTCCTTTCCTATTTGAGTGGAGCATGCAGTATATAGAGAAACCATTTGAAATATAGACTGGCATTATAAATTATAGCAACATGTTCACACTGCTGTAGTTACAGTTGTGACAGCACTCTCATTAGAAACTCCTATTTAAAAGTTAGTTAAAGTGAGGCATAGAAAGTTCATTTGAGCTTGCATGTTGACATGCAGGAACTCAACCAGAGAATAAATTCCTTCTGTCCACAAGCCTATAGATATGCAAAGATAAGTGTACGAAAGGAGAAAGCAAGGGAAGCAGGCAGTGTAGAAGTTGTTAAGGTGTGGGAGGGAGAGAGCTGGAAGTAGTAAAATGAAAAACAGAAGTTCTGATTGTTGTATATCATCACAAACAATAATAAGACCTCTTAATTTTCATTGCTTTTCACCAAGAGATCCCAAAAGTAAATTGTAAATGTTATCTTTACAACTGGCAGAGATATTAAAAGGCTTGTATAATGATACCCAAATCCACGGAGTGAAGAACAGAGCCCAGTCCACACTGTCCTTCATAAGGTGAAGGACAAATACTAATTTTTCTTGACAGAAAGTGGAAGACTCAATTTGAGAGACTTTAAACATCACATACGGATAGGAGTTTTCCAGTGACTTATCTGGATTCTGAGAACAGCAGGGAATGGCAAAACCATCTTACACTCCATACTGGCTAGATAGGAGGTAACTCAAAGCTGGAAACTACATAGGTGTAATGATGTGGTTCCAGCAATGTCTTATTTTACTTTTTTAACCTATGTATTTTCTTTAATTTTCGATTGACAAAGATTAGCAGGTCAGGTGTACTCATGGCAGTGCTGTTCCCCAACAGAGGATGTGATCGTTCCTAAAAAAGCTCCCACTTGAAAAGAGTTTGGTTGATGGACAAAATTATGTAAGTACTTACTAATGTTTGTCAAGTAAAATCATCCAGTCTTTCACAAATGGTTTTATTTGATGGGCAAAATAATCTGAATTGATATCAGGAAATTTAGAAGGTACTCAACTTACTTTCTCTGCAGGGATGACAATAGCAAAAATTTAAGTTTCATAGACCTTCCCAAGTCTATAAGTTTAACTCTGAAGACTACGAATAACCCTAGCGTTCACTCAGTTATGCACATATGTAAAACCACTCTAAACAAAATATATGGTCACAGTCTTGCTAAACAGTAATAACTGATCAAAATTACAGAGATAGACAATTTAGGTTAGACAAATTAGATTTATTGAGTAGGATGGTCCTAGCAGTTGTACAATGCATGGCACAAGTAACTAAAATATTTTGGTATTATTCTTGAGACTTATCTTAAGCTGGTGATAGGCGTGTTCCTGCAGCACTGTAAAGATAAACGAGGAAAGAGGTAGAAACAAATCCCTAGAGTTATCAAGTGTCAAACATCATTACATCCATAGTGTTACTCATTCAGTAAAACACATCTTTGTGAATCATAAGAGATGTGGTCTGTGGAGGAACGGAGAACTGAAAAACCTAGAATAATAATTTTATTGAAGTCCTAAAGCTGTCAAGATAGATAGGAAGAGGATAAGTAGGGTATTTTAAACATTTGCCCCAAAGTACATACTTTCTTAATGTTTTCCTTCAGGGAGAAGCCTCTTTCAAGTCATTGTACAGAGAACAAAATCATCCTAAACTGAAGTGCTCTGAAACTGAGCCTTACTTGCATACAATATATGATACAAACACACGGTATCCAAATTTTGCACACTGCTGCAAAAAAAAAGTATCTCTGACACTTTGGGATGGACATCCTTTTGTGATTGATGCTGAAAAGGGCAAATATTGGTGCAGTGAGTTCCCTCTTGTCATATTCTTGCTTCATAATTGACTCAGCTCTCTCAACACTTTCTGTTCTGTACTTGCCTGCACTGCCAAAGCTTCAGAAATAAAGGCATACATCAGACACACAACAGATTTAGGTCTAAAAATGGGATGGAGAGTTTAAAGCGTGGTTTCTGAAGCCAGAAATAAAAGTCAAAAAGCAAAGTGAGGATGAAGAAGGCAGGGAAGAGGAGGAAACTATCAAGAAAACAAGGCAAAAGGACTCCATGTAAATTCAGGGCACAAAAGCTGGTGAATGAATAATAGTCTTATGCAACTACTGAGTCTTATTTAATCTACAAAGGATCTGTCAGATTATATTTATAATCATAAAGGTGGATCTGTAGAAATTATAGTTGATGGAAATAAATCATGAAACAATTTAATTTACTTTATTTTTATTTTACTTTTGTGATGGTTATATATTCTGAAGAGCAATTGGAACTTTGGCCAGCACTCTTCATTTATTTCAATCTATAAATAAAGCAAACTTAGTTACATAAAGAAGTTTTATGATCACAGAAAAATAATAGGAAATGTTACCTTAGGGAGACTGTGTATGTAAGCACATATAAATTGAAATGTTACATGCAGACCTGTTCTATTACTTAGGCATGTTCCAACTATGGAAGAGGTCTCCTTTCCTACCCAATGACCATTTCATTAGTCAGCAACAAGTCTTACCCCTTTCCACGTGAAACAAAGATTCCCTGAGCAGTGATCATGGCACTGAGCTTGCCAGAGTTCAAGAAGCATCTGATTTTTGACTGGTCGTGTGGAGCCAGGAGTTACACTTGATGATCTTTATGGGTCCATTCCAACTCAGGTTATTCTGTGATTCGAATTTTGGTTTTATTCTCCTAAGTGAAAGACTGCTAGATCAGGGGTCTATGTTTGGAAACAGTTAACCATTTTTAAGTGAGCTGGGGAAAACTTATAAAGATTTATCCCACTAAGAAAATGGCAATATCGCTATTATTCATGCCATGCCATCCCATCTTTCAATATTTTTTGCTCTGTCAAGGTAAATCCCAAATAAGCAAAATTAGACTAACAAACTTTGCCATAAATCTTCAGATTCTAAGTGTACACTTAGAATTCACAACAGAAAAAAAAATATGTCCATCACCTTTCATAAAACTCAACAGCATAACCAAGGGTATCTTTGAGTCCCACCTCAATGCAGTAGAAAGCAATTACTCTTTCTATCTGTACATGTACACAGTATAAGCTCCACACAGTGGTCTGGATACTGAAATATTGTCACAGATTTGACACTGTTTTGCCATTTAACTGCATTAGATGACATGTGTGTAAGAAAGCAAAAGTATGAGGGGCATTTGGCTAAATATTTAATCCTGCTGAGATCCATATGGTTACATTTTCTGAAAAAGAAAAATGTGAGGATTTTATAAGTAAGCATATTCAGAAGTGCTTAAATGAACAGTAATTTTAAGCACAAGGGCAACATCATAAAAGTTAACTTCAAGTCTATGAATCATCTCCCTGAGACTCTTTATATCAGTATAAAAAGTAAATGCCCATTTAGGAAAGCTGTTAAGCATATATTTAATTCATATTATTTCCCATTTTATTTACAAAAGCACTTGTGTGTTTAGCAAGTTTCTACACTGAATTATGTGTAAAATCAGTGAAGCATTTAAGCCCACACCTAATTCCTACCGGTTAGTAAATGCCCAACTTGATCAGTCCAAAACAAGAAATTACATTACTGCCTGTGCTTTACTGAGTTACAAAGTGATTAAAAAATAAAAAGCCAGACTTTTTTATCCTTTCTCTGAAATAATTGTACCTTTGCATTGTGTTCTGTAATTGCAGTTGAACAACTCTATTCAGTTAAGAAGCAACACTTTTCTTACTGTCTTCTGGAAAAAGAAAAAAAAAAGGAGGAAGCAGGCTTACAGTAGTGCTTAGAGGGACAAATTAAAAATACAGACTTAGACAAAGA
>CM074577.1:5487500-5522500 GCA_037305975.1 Chrysolophus pictus
AATACAGACCTGTCAAAGCACAGTAAATAGCCTTGACCTGTTATTAGAGTTCTCAAAAGACAGGAAAATACTGACAACTGCTTCACTCTTTTAGGTACATACATACATGTAGAACAGTTACATAACTGTGTGGAGACAGACTATCCAACACAGGGAGCTGAGCCAAGCAGTTTGCAGCAGGTCTATGGGAGCTTCAGACATACCAACTGGGGATGGGTGGGAAAAAGAAAAGCAGACAGGGAACATGCCTTAGGGTTTCCTTAACAGAATGAGGAAGACTCGTTTATAGTTGCATCTCTCCACCTTAAGACCAAGATAAGCCAAGATCCTGCTACTAACTTCAATCAATAAGACTATTCATGCACAAATTATTATCTGAAACTTCTATCTGTAAGCCTTCCTTGTGACTGGGAAACATTCTGGAGAGTCACTCAGCTTTTGACAGCCAAAGGTAACAGAGTAAAAGAAGAATAAAAACAGGATACGTTATGATAAATTCAAGAATAAAGAGAGAATATTCAAGGAAGGCTTAATCCTGAACAATTTTAAAATGAAATGTGTGGCAGACAATTACAGAATGAAAAGCCTTATAAAAAGATTTTACATCCATGTGTTTTCTTTGCAAAGAGGAAAATATGCACAATCCTTCTGACCCAGAAGTAACACATGAATTGAGCTCACTTCTGCAGTTCGCATTGAAATTCTTGCCAATTCATTCCTTAGTATCCCTAGAAGTTAACATCTCCTTTCACTATGTTAAGTATTTATAACATTTCATGTCGAATGCACTGTTTAACTCCTAGCTTATGAATAAATACATTAGATCTTTGTTAAGACTAAAGGTTTCTTTTCTCCATAATAATCATCAGGAAATTTCATCAAGACTAGTTTTAAACATCCAGCCTCATGACTAATAGCAAAACACAGTGGCCAGCTGGTGCAAGTGCTTCATTCTATGGAACTGAAAAACTGCTAGGGTTACTCAAGGACTTACACAGATGTATGTACAGAAACTAAGCACGTTGGAAAAAAAAAGGATTAGGATGTGAGCAAGATTTAACTGACTGCACTATAATTGGCTAAATTTTACACTTTGATACCCATTGTACTTTTTAAATCATTGTATTGTAATTCCATCATTATAATATTACGAGCAAGCACCTGGGGGCTAAGATTAAGAAGTTAAGAGTTTGTTTTATGATGATGTGGTTCAATTGGTGCATTATAATTGGTGCATTATTTCTTCTGAAAGCAGTGAGCTGTTAAACACGGTAGCCAGTGGTATGTAGGAGTAATTCTTGTTCCCTGCTGTCAGAGATCATGGTATTAAGCTTATTCTTTCCTTAACACAAAATTGATAGATTTAGTATTTATCAGCAAATGTTTCTGCTGGTGGCACAACTTGCTTCCCTGGAACACACCACATTATATTGTATGGAAACCATAGGTAACTGTATATACAGTTAAGAACCTCCACATTTTTGCACTGGTTTTGTTGATATCACATCAATTTTTAGCCTCTTCTGAAAGATGCTTATGATAATATGGGGGCAAAATCCACTTCCTATCAATGGCAGTCAAGATCTGGGAAATTATCACTGTCAGTAATACAGTGATATAAAATTTTTAAGGGAATGTCTTTATAGCAGAGATCCTCAAGGCATGCAGAAAGTTGTATTCATCTATATTTGGTATGTTAGCATTAAGCTGTGATTATGAAGGACCATATGTTCCACTGACACCTAGGACTGTGCTGTTCTGTAAGCACTTATAGCTATTGCTGAAAAGGTCTTTCTCTGGAATACCTCAAGACTCTGAACCAAAAGACTGATATTCCCATCAGGTCATTCAGTCTACCTGGTCTTTCTATTAAATACCCCAGACATGAATAAATAAGCACAACAATAATATGAAAGTAAATGGAGGCAAGTGAGATATTTAATTTATAAATACTGGGTCAGTTTGAATTTGGAGCCAATCAGAATAAAAAAGTGACAATACTTATGTAAGAATAAGGAAAAATAAATTTTATCGTGGATTTTAAGTGTCAGAATGAAAACTGTAAAATAATATAATTAAAAATAGAGGAAAATTTGCACAGAAAATTAGTAAAGAACAATGCAGTCATCAGGTTAAAATCATACAAATAGTTCAAATAATTAGTCAGGATCAAGCTCTAAGCTAAAAGTAATGAAACATACCAAATGACCAGCTCCAGAGAGGGGTGGTGAGTGGAATCATATCCAGCTGGCAACTGGTCACAAGTGGTGTTCATCAGGGGTCAGTATTGGGGCCCATTCTGTTTAATGTCTTTATGGATGATCCGGACATGGGCATTGAGCGTGCCCTCTGTAAGCTTGCAGATGACACCAAGTTAGGAGGAAGAGTTGATCTGCCTGATGGCATCAAAGGCTGAAGCCAATTGTATGTGCCTCAACAAGACCAAATGCCAGGGCCTGCATGTCAGTCACAACAACCCAACGCAACACTACAAGCTTGAAGCAGAGCGGCTGGCAAGCTGCACAGAGAAAAAGGATCTGGGGGTGTTAGTTGACAGGCAGCTGAATAGAAGCCAGCAGTGTTTTCCCAGGCGGCCAAGAAGGCCAAAGGCAGCAAGGCTTGTAACAGAAATAGTGTAGTCAGCAGCACTAGGGAGGTGATCATCCCTCTCTACTCAGAACTGGTGAGGCCACAGCTTGCATACACAGTGTTCAGTGTGGAGCCCATCACTACGAGAAAAACATTGAGGTCCCAGATTGCGTCTGAAGATAGACAATGAAGCTGGTGAGGAGTTCAGAGCACAAGTCTTATGAGGGGTGGCTGATGGAACTGGTATTGTTTAATCTGAAGAGGAGACTCAGAGGAAACCTTATCGCTCTTTACAACTACCTGAAAGGAGGTTGTAGCAAGGTGCAGGTTGGCCTCTTTTTCCAGGTAATTAGTGATAAGAAAAGAAGGAATGGCCTTAAGCTGCGCTAGAAGAAGCTCAGGTTGTATATTTGGAATATTTGCTTCTCAGAAGAGTGGTGAGATATTTGAACAGGCTGCCCAGGGAGGTGATGAAGTCATCACCTCTGGAGGTTTTCAAGAAAAGTGTAGATGTGGTTCTTAGGGAAATGGTTTAGTGGGCATGGTATTGATGAGCTGATGGTTGGACTAGATGATCTTAATGGTCTTTTCCAACCTAAATGATTTTGTGATTATGTGATTCTGTGACAAATGTCCTACGGATGTGAAAAGGCACTTCCAAGGCTCGTTGAGAAAACAGATCTACAAATGTATTTTGTAGATTAAAAGAGGACAGAGAGAAAGATAAGAGCTCTGGATCATAAAGCATTTTTATAATTTACAATACTGATTTAGATAACAAATAAAGATAGACAAAGTGCACATATGTAAAAGTAGAGAAATTTTATCAATTACATAGACAATGGAATTGAATGCACCCTCAGCAAGTTTGCAGGTGACACCAACCTGTCAATACACTGGAAGAAAGGGAAGCCATCTAGAGGGACCTGGAGAGGTTGGAGAAGTGTGTCCATGTGAACCTAATGAATGAGGTTCAACAAGGCTAAGTGCAAGGTGTTGCACTTGGGCTGGGGCAGTCTCAGGTATTTATACAGACTAGGGGAAGATCTCCTTCAGAGCAGCTCTGTAGAGAAGGACTTGGGAGTTCTGGTGGACGAGAAGCTGGACATGAGCCAGCAGTGTGCGCTTGCAGCCTGGAAGGCCAACTGTGTGCTGGGCTGCATGAAAAAAGGGGTGGCCAGCAGGGAGAGGGAGGTGATTGTCCCCCTCTACTCGGCTCTTGTGAGGCCCCATCTGCAGCACTGCGTCCAGGCCTGGGGCCCCCAGCACAGGAAGGACGTGGAGCTCTTGGAGCGGGTCCAGAGGAGGGCACTGAGATGGTCAGAGGGCTGGAGCAGCTCTCCTGTGAGGAAAGGTTGAGGGAACTGGGCTTATTTAGCTTGGAGAAGAGAAGGCTGTGGGGAGACCTCATTGTGGCCTTCCAGTACTTGAAGGGAGCGTGTAAACAGGAGGAGGAACGGCTGTTTATGAGTGTGGATAGTGATAGGACAAGGGGGAATGGTTTTAAACTGAGCCAGGGGAGGTTTAGGTTGGATATTAGGAGGAAGTTTTTCACCCAGAGGGTGGTGAGGCACTGGAACAGGTTGCCCAAGGAGGCTGTGGATGCCCCATCCCTGGAGGCATTCAAGGCCAGGCTGGATGTGGCTCTGGGCAGCCTGGTCTAGTGGATGGAAACCCTGTCCATGACAGGGGGTTTGAAACTAGATGATACCCCTTTCAACCCCAGCCATTGTATGATCCTGTGATTCTATGAAAGTCTGTTTTCTCAGTTGCTTAGGTAGAATAATTAAAGACTCGATTTTTATAAAAAGTTCGTAAGCATAATTGGAGCTTTTTTATCATTGTAACTGATATATCTTTTTGAAAATGTAGGATTTTATTTTATTTTTTAATTTAAGATAGATTTTCAAGAAATATAGATTCTTCTAACAATTTTCTACAGAGATTCAGTATGCACAAAGTGGAAAACTTCCAGAACAAGAGAAAAAAGATTTAAAATATAGTTCAGATGTGTCACTCATCAACACTGATACTGGGCCATTTTTTGGTCAGAATCTCAAGAAACTTGTAGAAATGTTTAAAGACACAGAAACTGCTATAAAATATGATTTATTCAATCATGTGATAGATGAGTCCGAATAAGGACACAAAGATGAGTCATAAAGGACAGAGTTTTTAAAATAACCCAATTCTTCTGGAAGGTTATTCTGAACCTTCAGGTCAAGATGCCTTCCAGACTTGTGGAGCCAACATATGACTATGACACATCCTTACTTCTTATCTTGAATATTAATAAAAATGTTAATCCTGAGGAATCTCTCTGATAACTGCTGAATATATTTCTCCTTAAGTAAGAATTGATCTTTGTTGGTATGACTTAATATAAACTTCCCTTATAGAACACCTATCTTACAGTTTTTGTATGAGTTTTCCCAATGGTAACAATTTTCTGAGGTCTCATAAAAAACAGTTATGGTAAATATCATTTTGGTGAAGATGTATTTCAAGACAGTTGTCTACAGTTTACATGTTTTATTTTATTTTTTTAAGAAAAAAAAATATTTTTACTTCAAAATAGATGACCAAAAGACCAAATTCAGACTTCAGATTTACACATGGTTAACATTCATTTATGGACCTCCAGAGACTACAAAAGTAATATAACAGTAGCACTGTCAGACATCTACAACCTTATATGACGTTCTGACTCTGCCTGGATTGTCATACATCCAGAAATCCTGGACAGATTTCTAAAGCCTGAGCAGAAATGAAAGGACATAAAGCCTCTTTATGGTTGGCAGATAGCCCCATCTCAAAAATATCTATTTTGTGAAGTCCTGTGGAACCAAATCTGCTCCAGACATCTCAAAAGAAGGTTGGAAGCTGCCTTGCAGTATGTCTCAAGTGCCAGATGGCAATGCCCGAAAGAAATGTGATCAATAGCATATAGACGTGCATTTCTGTAGACTTCTGCCCCATGAGATGTTTCTTAAAAGTAAGATAGGATGGATTTGCATGCCACACACATTTACCTCCATCTTATACTTCAGATCTTCAGGGTTTTTTTTAGCTGTCAGCAAGGAATCTCTCACAAGCACTAAAACTTTAAAGAAGATTAAATGCTATGTTAAAATTACTTTTCTGGCAGCCAGCTCTAGATGGGAGGTTTCTTTTATTATGTGAAGTGCTGGGTGCAAATGATCACCTTTAAGTCATTCCTGTAAAGAATTTCAGCCTAAACATATTTAATGGGGCAGAGGTCTGATAAAATACACCATTCCGATAAATGATTGCACTTTTAGTTTTATATGTTGTCTTGGGGTGTTACTAAATATTCATTTTAACAGCTTTAAAGTGGCTTGTTACTTAAAAAAAAATAAAATAAAATGCTTTATCCTCCCTTCAGAACCGCAAAATATGTATTGAACCATTATCCCAAGTGTTTCCTTCTTCTCTTTACTAATGAAACCTCCTGACAGCCTTGATTAGAAAGTGTCACTTAGAACTCTTTGATCTGGTAATATAGCAATGACACATTTGACACATTATAAAATATCAGAATATAATCTTAAATCACGCTACCATATTCTATGGGAAAAAAATTGCAGATTTCACCATAGTGAGTAATTTTCCCCTAGTAAAATACATTGAATAGAAAATCCTCTTAGTTTAAAAGAAGTTATGTTAAAAAAGCAATGCAGCAAATTGTGGAAGAAGTCCCATAAAAGGTCTTTGGCATGTTGCATTTGTTCCTTCATCTATGCCTGCAGTCTAATCTTCTAGAAGTTAAACTGAAATTTCTCATGGATTTTTTTTTTCTATCTCATAGATGTTTTTTATCATATTATGTTTTTGTAGTTTTTATGCTATTTTTTTGTTTGTTTGTTTTAATGATTTTTCTTTACTCCTGGGAATAAACTGCATTATCCTTGTGAGATGCATAGCTAAGGCGATATCTAAGCAGTTTTTGTCCTCATTTTAGCTACCTGGTGAGTTCTCCCAAAGGAGAAGTGCTAAATGAAATTCTGTTTGCCAAAAGAAACAACTAAAAAGAAGTTGCTTCTCCATATAGGTGACAATGCAAATAAATCCTAATGCAAAGCAATGACATGGGTAGGGATAATTCTTCCCTCCAAAGTGATGAGTTATTCACCATTTTCTTTAAACTTTTTTGAGATTTCACAGGTGAGACTTTTTTTGTTTCTGTTTAACAAAATGAATAAAATACCCTTCTTTACACAAGCTTTTTTTTTTAAAAGACCCCCCCCCCAAATTTCAGTCTACTTACATGATTAGTTGTATTATGAATATTTCCTAGGCCATTATTAAAGTTAATTATAGGAGCGCATTCTCTCACTGAGATGTTGCAAGAATAAGCAAATTGCAGATAGTAAGATATACAAGTTTTATTACATAGGGAATGCACATAGTGGTTTTAAGATTCCTGGTGTAATAATACTTCAAAAAATAAAAAATGAATGAGTACAAGCTTCAGGCTTTCATAAAAACCATAAGCATATGCATAACACCTTAAGATTTTTTAATTAAATTTTCAAGGCTTTCAAGTTCAAGACTTCATCTAGAAAAGCATGTGTGTACATCTGTAGCAATTTCTAAGCAATGTTTGATTACAAAGGTTACTTACCAGCAGTGCACATACTCTGAACAGTCATTTAGAGAAGAAGAAGAAGTTGTTTGCTCAATAAACTAAACCATATGTCATGTTTTCTATTTCAACAAAATCAAGTCCTGATTTGAAAGGACTGGCTTCCATACTTAAGTTTCCACGTGCAGCTCACTTAGAAGTCTCAGAGGGATGGTAATGTCGTTAATGTCAGTCACCCCATTAGGCCAAAATTCAACCCAGCAACATTAGGCTGTACACAATGAAGCGTAACTTGCTTCTCCAGTGGCTTCTTCCACCTTTACATGTTGTTCATAGCGCAAATTCAGCACAAAAATGTTTGCACTCTCGTGGCAAATTAGATGGAGATACGCAGGTAAGAACTACTGCCTTTTCTGCGCTCTTTTTTTTTGCCCATAAATGAATATTCAAATGCATCAACCTACTGAACCTTTGGAGCCAAAGAGAAGAAAGGATTGTGTGGACACAAGGTCAAGTGACAGGAGGCTGCATCTCCAATTGTGGCCTTGGAGTGCACTTTGTCACAGTCTGAAGCTACGAGGGCTCTTAAATGTTAAGAAGGGCTGGCTGTCAGAGCATAGCCACACTGTTCCTATCCCCAGGAGAGCAGGTTGTTACCTTCTGCAGCAAAAAAAAAAAAAGGGGGGAGGATTTCACTGAAATGACTCTAGAGACAGCAGCTTTTCAGCAGTCAGGAGGCAGTTTGGACTGCCATTTACCCCTTTCTACCATTGCACCGATCACTCCAAGCTGCAGTACTGGAGTGAGAGATAGGATTACAGAGCAAAGTAGAGGTAGCTAGCTGCAGGTCTGCATGTGCAATTGTGGATTTGGGAAGGAAGTTTTACGCTCCAAAGAAAGAAAAACTAGGTAAACATTTAATTTTTTAAAAAGTCAATATGTCAATTCATTTTTAAGAGTGAAAGAAAATGTTTGCTGCCTGTAAACATTCTGAATTTAAACTATATCTCCTCTATGCAAAGTATAACAGGTTACATTTTGGTTGTTAGCAGGAAGCAATTTATTTTATGTTTCGGTCTCAATCTCTGCATTATTTTGTGAGATCTTTGTATTGATGGCCATGTCTGAGGTACAACACGAGTATCTTTTCTTGGCTGTGCATGACACAGGTAAAAGCCTGGTGTGCCTAGAAAGTGTCAGAATAAGGAAGGTAGTGACAGTGTTCCTCACATTGCCCTCTATTTGCAAGTGAAGAGAGATCATCCACTGGGTCTTATCGATTGGTCTCTGCCATAGGGACTCCAGGGTCCTCAGCAGTGTTTATGATATTTTACGCCACATTAACTGTTGAGATGATATGCTATGACAGATCTTTAAAAAAGTGTACCCCTGAGCTCTAAATTGTTCCAATTATGCCTTTAGCATAACAGTTGCCTACCAAGGGGCGCTGCCCTGTGCCTTAGGAAAAGAAGCAGAGGAGAGAACTAATAATCTTCACATATGCTGACCTCCCTCTATCCTCACCCAGCAGAAGCCTGTCATTGCTTTCCTTCACTGTAGCTTTTCATAATCCTTAACATATGGCCTTTGTTTTGATGGGCATGAAATTACATCAAGGTCATTTTTAATAACTGTCAATAGCCCCAGAACAGCAGTCAGCTTTATTGACACCTTAGTTGAAGGGCTCGGAGAGCTGTAAGTAGTGCATATACCCTGCTTGGGAAAGCTGATCCACTGGGAAACAAATTATTATTGATATTAGTAAATTAGTATTGATAGAAGTTTGATGAGTATCGTGCATCTGGATCCCTCCACAATACACTAATGTCAACCAAAGCCCACAGCTGCCTCCATTTCAGACAGGCAATTTATTTGCATTCTCTAGATCTCTTTGTTGGCAGGTGGGAAAAGGGGGGAATAGCAGGGAGAAAGGGAAGAGAAAAGGATACAAGACCACAGCAACTTATGTTTGCAGACACATCTGAAGTACCTTCTGGGAAACAGAAGGTTCTATGGATGTATCAGTTTTCTTGCTTAATGGGAGTTCAAAATTCCCTCCCCCACACATTCATGCATCCTCCTATTGCAATTTCCCACTTTCCCAGCTCTTTTTTTTTTTTTTTCATGGCATAGAAATCTGTTTGTCTTGGCATAACCAGAAGAACCGAAAGTGAAAACAAGATGTACCTCCCATAGAATCTGTTAAATATTTCAAGTTTTCCAAATAACACTTAATACTGTCTATAGGCTACTATGATTGTCTGCATCATTCAGCACAGAATACTTTGTACTTTGGCTCAGTTATTTATGCTTTCCTGTAGGAAAGACACTGTGGTGAATTTTACCACTGGTTTCTACCATCTTTTCACAATCTCCCTATGTTTTAATAAATATTTAGAGATTTTGAACAAAGAGAGCAACTATGCCACTAAAGTCAACCATGTGAAAATGAGACAGAAATACTCACAGACTTGGAATGTCAGAGGAGTAAAAACAAAAAGTAAAGAGAGATTTATTAAACTTGAGTTACCTGAAGTGCATTTGAATTTTATATGAGGGAAAAGAGTTTCAATATTCTCCAAGTAAAATGCAAAGACAGTAAGCATTTGAAGCATGTATTATAAGCTGCATATTAATATTCCACTGACTTTATTTCCCTTAATTTATTCTATTTCACATTTGGTTTCTTGACCTCTTAGAAAAGATTAGGAAAAAAGTGCATATTTTCCAAGCTTTTGACCTTCTTTACCAGAAGGTATCAGAAGCATATTAATAGGAAATTAACATATCACTGTGTTTTAAACTGAAAATTTCACCTAAGATCAATTTGAGTAATGTTTATTCTCTTGTATTAGCTTTGCATTTAAAACAATAAGTCAATTTCTGGTTTACACTCTCATCTGTATTAATCAATAATTGTCCAAAAGTGTGTACAGTAGTTGAGGATCCTGTCTGATAACTCCATGTGTTTGACAGCTTCAGTGTAATACATTCATTTAATTCCTCAGCAATATTTTCAGTCCCTTTCCCACACAGAGAAACATGGAGTTAGCTAAAATAATTTGAATATTCTGCCCACTCTTGCCAGATGGGCATATGAGCCCATACCACATCACATTAAGCAGTTTTCATGACAAAATCACTGCTTTTCTTTTTCTAAATGGAAGCAGATTGATATCTACCATACCATTAAACAATAACATTCTACCATCGCTAACATTTATTTTTCTGCTGATTAGGATTTTCCTTCACGCTGCATAGTAAAGGATTTTGAATAATATGAATACTGTAAAATCATAAGTCCTACCAAACAGTCAAATTCTGAGAGAAACCTGCAGCCAGACGCTGCAGTGGAATAAAACAGAAATCAAACACCTTCCTGAGAGCAGTATCCAGTCTGTTCTCTGCACACCCATAGATTGTTTCTAGAAAGAAAATAGGAAATTTAGGAGAATTAAAGAAATTCAGAAACTCCACAAAGCCTGAAGTCACATTAAGTATAAGCATTTTTGATACTGGAGATAAGAATTACAGTACTGAAAATAATAGCAAAGCAATGGAGATTGGAATTTTACACAACTCCTTGTAGCAATTCCTTTAAGAAATCTGTCACCTCCAGTTCTACTGGGAATTTTACTCTTCGGCCATCTTCACTGAGTAAAAACCTGCCTTCCTGACAGCACTGATGCTTAGTAATCAGCAGTGGCCAGAGCTCTTTAACCTCATAATGACTTAAATAATTTAATATCACTACATTTTGAAGACCAACGTTAGCGAAGCAAAGGAAAAACAGATGAAGCCTGAATTCTCACGCTCATTCTTAAGCTGGCTAAAATCAAGTTTTACTAGATAGCCTACTATAACAAGATGCTTTCTCCACGTCATTTTGCTCAGAAAATATATATTCAACATCTTTAGCATTCCTAATGCCTAGCCACTGAAAATAAAACAGGAAGAAACTCTCAGGACAAGAGGCAATAGGCATAGACTTGAAAATGAGAAATTCCACTCAAACACATGGAGAAAGAAAAAAATAACAAACAACTATTAATGTGAGAGTGTTCACACACAAGAACAGGTCTTGAAGAGATGTGGTAGAGTCCCCATCCTTGGATATATTCAAAACCCTAATGAGCACAGCTTTGGGCAACCTGCAGCAGTTGACCCTTCCTTGAGCTGCAGTTTGGACAAGACTCCAAAGCTCCCTTCCGACATCAGTTCTTCTGTGATTCTGACAGCCCAGTTACTTATCAGCTCAACAAGTATCATTTCTAATCTAATAGGTTTTTTCCTTCCAGTTCTCTGAATAGTATTAAACAATCCCTCTCTTTTGCTGCTTTCACAAGAAAATCTTCACAAATCTCACACAGTAGAAACAATTAAGACATCAAAAATCTTTCAAAAAATATTGTCAGAGTAACAACAAGATATCATTAAGAAAAAAAATCTAATTTTAATAATATGGGCTTGCCTCCCTGAAACACTCACACACATTTTGACATATAAAGGAAAACCACAAACCACTGTGGCAGCAAGCTAAGCCAGGACTTCAGCAGCGTTCTCCATAAGCAAAAAGTGATTCATTAGCAGCAAAGCACTGTGATGATTAGACATATTCCTATTTGACTTAATGTGGAATTTGAGGCACAGCTTCTTGCGGAGGTGAAAAACCACTATTACAGCTTCCTAAGTCAAACTCCCCACTATGTCTTTGCCTGACTTGCACTCTGCTACACTACTGTTTCCAAAACCCCTGAGCATACACACAAACTATCTCCCCTCCTGGCACATTTGCTGCCAGAGCATTCCTACACTGAGATTCTGTGTTCTTTGCCTTCCTTCACTACAATTGAGAACATAGAAAAGCCAGGTTTCCACATGAGAATCCAAATGCATCCAGATTCAACAGAAGCACTGGATGGGACCAAATATAAGGTCATGATTTCCCGAATATTATGATTTAGTCAGCCTGGACTGATTTAATGGACTCAAAAACAGTATAGGGTTTATGTATCCATATGTGAGTAGGAATGAGATCGAGAAAGCTGATGATTTTATTTTGCTTTTAAATAAAAATTATTATATTACAGATCTTATTTTAGACTTCTTCTGAATAAGTTAACTCTGTTTAAGCTCATAATTGCTAAAGTGGAAAAGATTAATTTTTGCAATTTTTTTCCCCATTACTTTCCTGTTAGTTCAGCTGTGACGGTAAACTTGCTTGAGGAAAAGTTAATCTTCAAGCCTACCTTTTCATTTAGATTTGACAGTTCTATGCATTTTGTGCTATGTCAGAGATCATGTATTCTCTTCTAGAAAATAATGAAGCAATTTAGAAACACCCATTGGATGTGAATTAGATGGAGAATCCGCTACAATAGATTTGGGTGCAGTGTGTTAAGAAGAGACTATTTATTTCATATTTCCTGGAACACGAACACTTATTTACATGCATTATACAACTGTCTTCTTTAATTGTAGGATATTTGGTGACAAAGATGACTACATTTTCTACTTTGCCTCCTTCTGTATTTTTGTCTTGCCTTCGTAAGCTCTTAATGTCACTCATTAATTCGTTTCAGATGTCTGAAAACTATCTTCATGCTGCTAAGAAGGCTGACCCTCCCAGAGAGCAGGAAACAAACACTGCTAGCATACTGTCTGGCTACTGAAGTTACGTATTTTAGGATTTTGATACTTGTTTTTGTATTACTTCAGTTCCAGCTTCTATGAGAATTTCTGGACCTGAGATGAATATTTGAATTGTGCAATATTGAAAGGAACATTGCTAGTTTAAATAAACTCATATCTGAAAACAGGACTGGAAACATGGTGACTTAATTTCTACGAGATCACTCTCACCACTAGGATTCACAATTGCACTTACTCAAGTACTCTTATCATCCCTTGCCTAAGATTAGGAGAGCAGTTATACAGAAATAAAAGCTTTATGTTCCTTATCTCAGTGTCTTTACAATATGTTGATGAGTAAGACCAGGCGAAGTCTTGGCAGGGCAAGGAGAAGTCTGCTCCTAAGATGAGGAGTTTGTTGGTCCAAGGCCTTGTTTTCTGTCAGGAAATGGGAACAGAAAAACACTGTAGTCCACTTCACTGAATGTGAATACTTCTAGGCTAAAAAGGTGATGGTAGCTTTTCTAAATCAATCACACTTTGAATGGCATCTAATTTTCTTATTAAGTCTAACCTGAAAACTAAAGTGGGAAAAAAATCAATGCAGCCTTCAGAATTTCAAAAACAATGATTATTGATTTTAATATCAAATTATGAATTCAATTCTGATAGTATTTTTTAAACAATCAAGTGCTTTCTGTTTTTGTTCTTTTCTCCTGTTTGAACAAATAAACTATTCTAGGGAAAAAATTAAATGCCCAGTTAGAATCATGAGACCTGCCAGCATCATATTAAAAATTCCAGCTCTACTTTATTGCTGGTCTGTACTCAATTGCTAATAAGCCAAAAGACTTCTCAGCAAGCACTTTCAAAATACTGGAAATCCTGTGTGCTGGGAACATATGCAAGACACAGAAATATTTATGAAGTGATACCCAGAAAGAAAGCAAAAACAGTACTTGTGAATCACAACTGAACAAACATTCATGGTGAAGACAGACGGGATACAAATAGGTCAGCAGATATAGATTCAAGATCTACTTGGCATCGGTTGGACTTTTACTTACCATGCTTCCATGCTTTCATTTACTCTTTTATCCAGATATAGGCATAGTATTTATGTGGGGTAGGAGGGCTGGTATGGAAATCCTATGAGATGCCACACTTCTGGATCTAGAATAATTGCAAACAAAATTTGCAGACACTTTCTTTGCCATTGCAGAATGTAGCACTGAAGTGTAAATACGAATCTCAAAGGAAGGAGAATGCATGTAAGGAATGCTTCAGTGGAATCCAATGCTAAAAGGCAAGCTGAAAATTAGAACTACTTGGGAAAAAAAAAAAAAAAAAAAAGCCTTAGCCTGAAATATTGGGTTCGAAAGGTCCCAAATGCTATCCTAATGACCTATTGAACAATATAAAGTTCACTCCTCCCACTGACTGATTTACAGCAACAGCTAAAGAAGAAAAGTCTGAAATAATGGGAAGGAAAAAAAAAAAAACCTCATAGAATAAATGGAAGAGTTAAAAGAACAGCACCTCCTCCAAATGTACAGCCAGATGTGAAAACAAAGGTTACAAACAGAACTATGCATAAAAAAGAGGAGCACATCGCTACCTAAACGCAACTCATTCTCCTCTGCTAGTTCAGCTCATTTTTTAATAATATCTGTTCACATCCCATTCCTCTTCTACATGTACAAGAAATGATCTAAGCAAAATCTTTATAAAGGAGAGAGGGGAATAGATAAGTACTACAGGTTATGTATTACTTCAAATTATTAAATATGTTTGTTTTCCATTTTCCTATGATCTCCAAACATACAGCATATTGCTACCAAATAACTATAGATATGGATGCAGGATTTAGCTACAGGAAATATCTACATTTAGATTTTCTCAAAAACTAGTCTCTCCAGCTGAAGTAGTCTATGATCTCAGACTGAAATTTATCTAGTAGCCTTACAGAGCACCGTAGTGGCACAAGAGGTATCTTCTGAGATGCTAATTAGAAAGGCGTCAAAGAAATTGAGAAGTGGTAGGATGGAAAATGTGTCATTTGGGGAGAACATCATTCCTGTTGTTAACATTTTATTCTAATTTAATTAACAATTGATATTATATATTTTAATACTTCTTTTAGGTAGATTCTACACAAGTGAAAAAAAATCTGGGGAAGGGGAACTCTAATACTATGTTACACAGCTGAAGGGATTCTAAGCATATGAAAACTGCATGTATGAAATACTGCAAAACTGAGTTCTTATGTTAAAAATATATATATATATTATATCAATACAAAACCTAAACATAAGACTCACATTTTACCCAAAACTTTGCTAATATACACAGAGCCAAAAAATTTTATTGCGTGTAAAGAATTTTGAAGAAGAGTTAATACTTTAAGTAACATCTTTAAATTTCAGCAGCTAGAAGAGCGTCATGATACATGTGCTCTTTGTTACCATCTCCCTCACTGGTTAAAAACAACAGACAGAAAAGCCAATCACACATTAGTTCTGCCAAATCTCACACTGTGCAAGAAATTTCCTCGTGTTTGAAAGATGTTAAATAACGTAACACTGTTCTAAATCACTCATTAAAATATAGTTCATGTTCCAGGCATATGTGTTGGAGTTTGTTGCCAGCACAGCTAGTCATACAATGTAGTAAGGTATAGGCATGCTTTATTTCTGCTAGCTTGCTACCAGAAAATACAATGCAACTTGCTAAACCTTCCATAAAAACAGGAGGCCTTAATTCACATAGAGCCATGTGTTATTCTGGTTGAACTATGACCAGAAAACTAGCTCACTAACGTACACTTAGCTCAGTAAGTTAACTTAAATCATTTCTATGTCTCCAATGAGGACATAATACGAGCCCAAAGCTTTTGATGAATGCAAAATTTTTAAGAAGAAATTCCCCAATGGAAAATATATATATATATATAGCATTGCCTGAAAAAGCAAAAATGAACAAAAACAGTGACAACAACAGCAAACACAAATCAAAGCTTAAAAAGCAATATTTTTACAACACTTCATCTCAGTTGTGCAGATCCAGAAGTCCTGAAAGCAGATTTCAGAACATGAAGCATTCAGAGGGACTCATGTTGTTTAACTAGCAGGAGACAAGCTTTTCTCAGTGACATTCCCTATGTTATCACTTCACTGTATTGGGAGACCTCTACATGAGGCTCTGGTAATTGCACAACTTTGATTCAAGCTCAAACATGCTTTTTTGTTCTATCTGATAATCTTAGTTTCTTATCATGGCTCCATTCTAGACCAAAAATATCTTTCTATTATTGTTTTTCAACCTTCCAGGTTACTTAGAGGCAGGGAAACAGATACTGAACTGAAGATCTTATACAGTTTGGCAGGAAAGGTTCCTCTGAATTTGTGTAACTCCTGAAGTTATCACTACAGTGAAGACATACGAGGTAAGTCAGATGAATTAGGACATGAAAAGTACTCCAGGCACCTGTTGGTCAAGCATACACAAAATAGCAGCATTCTGTGATTACAAACGTGCTGCTTCAGAGACTGCCATGTGCCCAGAGTACCTGGGAAAGCAGAAATCCTGTGAGATGCAACTGCATTTTAAGAGCATGTTGCCCACCTGGTGAAAAAATGCTAGAATAAAGTGCAAATTCTGGAATATTGCAGCACTAGATTACACTGGCTCGGAGAAATTAAGTCTAATACTGGGAAAAACAAACAAACAAACAAACAAACAAACAGCAATGTATTGGAGAGCTGAAACATAAATTCCAAAGAATTGGGAGAATCTTCTTCCAAAGAATTGGGAAGAGACAGGAAACTGGCAGGAGAAAAAGAATGACATCTCTGAAAAAGCCATTCTTAGGAAGACATTTCTCACAATGTATCCATACTGATGGAGGAGCAAGAAAAAACAGAATTCTGGAAGATGTTGATCACTCCATGCGTTCCTGGTAAAACAGTGTGCCAGGAGCCTGGACACCATCAAGGAAAAATTCATCCCCTTTTGGGACAGGATCAACAGTGTTGACATAAATGCTTGCAAATATTTTACAGATACTTCATGGATTTGAGCAAGATGAATCTCCAAACATGATATCTTTTTTGTCAGATGTTGATATAAAGAATAAAAGGAAAGAGGAGATCGTAGAAGTCTAAGAATTGTTTCAGAGAAATCAGATTGAAAAGAGAAAATGTGATTTCCCAATTTTAAAAAGAGAAAAAAAGAAGACTCGGAGAACTACAGGCCAGTCAGTTTTACTTCTGTGCCCCAAAAGATCATGAAGCTTAGCTTCCTGGAAACTATTCCAAGGCACGTGATAAACAGAGATTTGATTAGTGAAGCCAGCATCTTCAATGGGGGCAAATCATGCCTGACAAATCTGCTGGGATTCTAAGATGGTATTACAGCACTGGTGGGTAAACAGAAGGGCAATTAATATCACATGTTGGGATTGTGCAAAGCATTTCACAGTCCCACACAGCATCCTTGTATCTAAAATGGAGAGACATGGATTTGACAAATGAAGCACTTGCTGGATAAATAATTGGCTGAGTGGTTGCATTCAAAGAGCTGTGGTCAGTGACTCAGTGTCCGTGTGGATACCAGCAGTGAGTGATATCCCTTAAGTGACAGTATTGGGACCAACACAGGTTAGACATCTTTGTCAGTGGCAATGTCAGATGCTTGTGGATCAGGCCATGTGGTATGGTCAGCATGCTGAAGAGAAGGGCTGCCTTCCAGAGGGGCATGGACAGACTTGATAGATGGGCTTGTGTGAACATTATGAAATTCAGCAAGGTCAATTGTAAGATCCTGCACCTGAGTCAGGGCAATCCCAAACACGAATACAGGTTGGGTGATGAGTGGACTGAGAACTGCCCCATAGCAAAGGACTTGGTGGTACTGGAAGTTGGAAAGCTCAGTGTAAGTCAGTAATGCACACTTATAGCAGAGAAAGCCAGCTATATTCTGGGCTGCATCAAAAGGAGCATGATCAGCAGGGCAGGGGTGGTGATTCTCTCTCCCTACTCATTTCTAATAAGATTCTTCCTTAGTACTATGTTCAGCACTGGGGACCCCAGTGTAAGTAGCATGCAAGACCAGTTGGAGTAGGTCCAGAGGAAACCACAAAGACATTCAGAGGGCTGGAGCACCTCTTGTATGAGGACAAGCTGAAGAAAGCTGCAGTTGTTCAGTCTGAAGAAGTCTCCAGGTAGATTTTACAGCAGCCTTCCAATACCTAAAAAGGGTCATAGAATCATAGAATGGCCTGGGTTGAAAAGGACCACAATGATGATCTAGTTTCAACGCCCCTGCTATGTGCAGGGTCACCAACCATCACCAACAAGGGTCACCAACCATCACCAACCAGGGTCACCAACCATCAGACCCTGCACATAGCAGGGGGGTTGAAACTAGATCATCATTGTGGTCCTTTTCAACCCAGGCCATTCTGTGATTATAACTCTGTCCTGAAGAGCCACAAAATACCGAGCAGTGTACTTAGCACATAAATTATGTGTTCACACATCTCTTAGCAGGGTGAGTCGTAAGTAGGTACTCTTTGGAAAGAACATGTCACTGTTTTGAGAAAGTATATTATGGTTTTTCATAAAGTTTTAATTAAGCAGTAAAAACAAAAGTTCTGAAAATATTTAAAGCACCATTAAAAATAGTAAGTACAGGTTACTGACTGTTCAACACAAGTCATATGTCATTCCATTTAGTTTTAGTAAATAAAATTTTATTTTCCACTGGATTTTAGCAGGAAGAATACTCAAACATCCCACACTAAAACCTCGGCACGTTTGGTCTGTCTTACAAGCACAAAATACCCTCACTCAGTACAGTGAATGTTGAGGCACATACTGCTGGATGCTTGCACTGCATCCCATCCTGCTGTAGTTCATCATATTCCTATGGATCTTCCTGCCTTTACCATGGTCTTCACATCTCTTGAGAAGTTAAAAAATAAATTATCATGACTTAATTCTCAAGACAGTTTAACCACAATCTGTCAAGAAAGGATGTAAAGATGCAAAGAGACACAGCCAACAAAGACAAACTATTTTTAAAAAGAATAAAAACAAAAAAAATAAGACACTGTTCCTTCTTAATAGGTAGTTCATAGCTTCTTATAGCTTGTAGGCATTCCTTCCATAAGCATTACCTGAGGAGCTTGGAAAATACTTCAGCCAAGGGTAGAGACAAAGTTTAATTATGAAAAAATATCAAATGCTGTGGTGATTCTGGTTGAGACTGTGGTAATGAGGAATCCAAAATTACAGCCCAGGAATGCTGAACATTCACAGAATGGTTCTGTAGTTGAAAGAAAAAATTGTCTTGGAAGTCACTTCTTGGGACTAGTTTTATCTGAAGGGAGTAATTAGCCCAAGTGGAAGAGAGTTTTACCAGTTCTATCAGAACCAAACTTGGATGTTTGCTCAAGAAGGGCTTTGGCAATGTGCTTTAGTGCAAGTCGGGTGATAATACCTTTATGGAAGATAATGTAGACATCGTCAAAAGTAAAATATTTTTCTATGAATATTTTCAAGGGATTTTTACTGAATTTTGGTTACAGCAGAATGAAAAAAAAAAAAAAAAAAAGCATTGGTTTAATATTTACATCATAATAATAATAGTTGTATAAAACTAATCATCTTATAACTATTCAACCTCAATCATAGAAGTGGACATACTTGATATGTAAATAGCCCTTATTTGCAGTGAAGACATATTCTCATGTATGATTCTGCAACCAAAAGCAACTATCAGGTAACTGTTAAAATTAAAAGCAATTAAGTTTTTAAATAGGCAGTTATGGCAGGCATTGCCATAAAATGAAACAGAACAAAAAAGCTCCACTCTTATTCATTAGGCATTTGTCACAATGTATACACTCTGTGCTTTTGTTTGAATAGAAAAGCAATTATGTTTTTAATACACTTACATGCTACTCATCTCCTCATCATCCTAGCATAATGAGTCATTAGAAAAAAGGAATATTATATACAGCAATACAGCTTATTGTTCTGTGCAAATTATTATTGCATCAGCTGAGCGTTAGTACCTGACAGTTAGGAAAGCTTAGTTGTCAGCAGTTTCTCTTTGTGCTCGTACTATCCGTGCAGTCCTCCAGAAGGCTTTCTTTTCATTTAGCCCTATATTTTGCTATTACTGAACCTAAAGTTCACGACCCCCGTGTCAGATAGAGGCACAGAGGACACAATTTGATGACATCAAAAATCTCGGTGTAGCTGTCATGTGCCTGGCTCCCATGAGTCACAGATGCATCTGAAGCTAGTCCAGAATGTACAATTGCCATGACTACAGCCAAATAAGTTATTTAATGCCACAAAAAAATGGATAATAACTACCAAAAAAAAAAAAAAAAGTATAATGCTGATTTTCATATAAATCAACAACATCAAATTGCTGGAGTACACAGTCGAAGCAGATAGTCTGAGGAGATCATTGGTTTTAAATGAGGAGTGTCAGAGTTCAGGCTGCTTTCTACAGATGACCCGATTATCCTCAAACCAATGCCAAGATAAAAATCACGCTTCCACACCCATAAAGCTACTATATCAGCTCTGAAAAGGGAGCTATGAAAAAACAACAGTAGCCAAGGTGAAATGTTAGGCAAGGTTAAACTATCCGTCTTTAAACAGTGTACTCTATGTCCTTGTCCTCACCTATTGCAAGATGTCAGGAGCGTGACCCCAGCAGAGACCTCACGCAGGCTGAGGCAGCTGCAGTAGTCATCTCTCTGAGAAGTGAATCTTTCTCCTTCAGTGATGTCCAGACTGGTGCCGACTATTAGCTCTGTTGGAGCCATTACCCCAGAAGCCATAAACAGCATAAACAAAAGACAGATAATTGGTTAAGAATGTAGAGAGGCTATATTTTTACTGCCCAAACAAATGGTTCTTTAAAGTAGGACTCTGCCGTTCCTTATTATATTACTGTGTTTAAAGCAAGTCTAAAAATAAATCGGTGTTTCACAGGTAATAAAGATAGAAGGCCAAAATTCTGCTCTGTAATAACGTTATTTACAAAAGTCACAAAAGCAACTTGCATCATAATGTCTCTCCATTAAGTTTACAGTCAACGTTTTTGGAAACAAATGGAAAAAAAAATATTATTTCTGTCCATTTTTTTCTGTTTGTTTGATTCGCTTCTCTGACAAAATTTCTACCTACCTTGATGTCCTAAAGGGAATTTAATAATGACAGTATTTTTCCTATATTAATGACTCACTGAATTTGATCGTCAAGAAAATTGGGAATATGTACATGCATGTGGGGAAACAGTTAATTGCTTGCTATCTTACCGTGATAGGGGCATGCCATTAATTCACTAGCATATGGCACAAAATTAGTAGTCTATTGCTACTACATTTTCCTCGTGTTAGAATGTTGATTCTAGGCTATACTTTTAATATAAATCTATTAAAATACATAAGAAATAAGATTCAGATCCTGATAAATTGAAGGGATTTCATTATTAAGACACTTTAAACCACAAGTTAATAACATCTACAGAGAAAACATTTTAAGACAGTTAAAGGGAAACAGGACCCAGTGATAAATAACCGCATAACAGTTGCAGTTAACATGATGCAGCAGGAAGGTTACTTTCCAAAATCAAAGGTTTCGTTGCAAAGTTAAAGGCATAGGATGTTATAAGCCTTTCACGAGCCATTTGATGATACCTTAGTGAATCCTAATGCACTATTACTAGAGTTTCTGGAAGAAGTTTATATCATACTGTGTTTACAGAAACACCATTTTAATGGTTTTACAGTAAAAGATGGCATCAAGGTAGCCCTTCTGATGAGAAACAGAAATAAACAAAGCCTTTCTGAATTCTAAATATCATGCTCAGCATATGCTTGCACTACAGATCTATTTGACTGCTGATTTTCTAATGATGATATTGACATGCTGGTAAGAGAAATATGCAGTGCGTGCTTTACAAATTGTGGTAAGCATACACTGCAAATCCATTTGATTGCTGAAATTTCTAATGATGATATTGATGCAATATTGACACGCTGTAGAGGAAAAAAAAAAAAAAAAATCCAGCACGCAATGAATGGTTAAATGAGGTAGGATAGAACAGATTTCTCTTTGATGAGTATAAGCACTTTTAAGGGAAAAATAAAAAATAAAAAATAAAAACTTGCAACACGTTCTGCATTAAATATTCTATATTGAAAAATTCTTCAAGTAGTATGTGTGCATTTGTGTGTTTGTTCTGAAAGCATGAAGTATGTAACTGAAGGAGCACACTGCAAGATATTTCAGATAGCAAGCTGCCAGAAGACTAGCGTTAAATGAGTGCAGTGATTTAATGGCTTTGGAACCACTATTGTCAGAAGATAAAACAATATACATAAGATATCTTTAAGACTTCTTGTTAAATAACTGCAGTATGTTTATTACATGAAGTAAACATAAATTCACAGGTGGAATCTGAAGGCTGTTAAGAAAAAAAAAGTGCAGAACTGTAAACTGTAAATGCATTATTATTATTTTTTCAAAAGATTTGTATTTGAATATTGATATAAATATTGGCGGGGGGGGGGAGGGGAAGTGATATATAAATACTAAGAGAGAATGTTTAGAAGTTTTTCTGAAGAATGAAGTCTGTAACTGAGAACGCTGCAAGCTTTGTAACCTATTGTATTTAGTTCAGTAATCAACGAACGCACAAATAAAATTCCAAACTCATTCACAGCTTTTCTTTCAAATTCCATTCCCACTTTGTTACTTTCCCCACTAAAAAGAAAAAAAAAATAAATTAAAAATAATAATTGCAAATACCTGAAAACCTAGGATGGGGGCAGGGAAGAGAAAATAGCAGCGTGGTTGGACACAGTGTTCCCAGCCTGCACAACTCGCACTTCAGAGAAAACAATGCATTTCATCTCCGATGTAAATTTTTTTGTTTCATCAACAATATAAGCTATTTAATACTGGCTGAACTGATGCAAATCTTATCAATCCTCAACTTCGGCTACGCGTTTTGATGGCCCTTTGGATCCCGGAGGATATACTGCCATCTAGTGACCGCGAGAGCCCTGTCAGTCAGAAAGAAATTCACGCCCTGCTGAGAGTCAGGAGTTTTTTCAGACTCTGCCCGCGGATCCTGCCTGTTCTGCTATCCGAGATGGGTGCGAAGGAGAGGGTATGAGGGCATCGGTCCTCCAAAGGCAGTGCTATGGAAGGTGAGAGCAGCGTGTCCACACGCCACTTACAGATAAGCACACAGGACTGCTCACAGAATCACAGAATGGCCAGGGTTGGAAGGGACCTCAAGGATCATGAATCTCCAACCCCCTGCCACATGCAGGGCCACCAACCTCCACATTTAATGCTAGACCAGGCTGCCCAGGGCCCCATCCAACCTGGCCTTGAACACCTCTACAGACAGGGCATCCACAACCTCTCTGGGCAGCTGTTCCAGCACCTCACCACTCTCATAGTACAACTCTCTGTTCTTCTAAGTCAATATAAAATAATAGCAACAGCATACTAGTACTACTAAGAACAATAAAAGATATTTTTTCCCTAAAAAAAAAAAAAAAGAAGAAGAAAAAAGAAAAAAAAAGAAAAAGAAAGAACTCGGAGTTCATTCTCCTGCATAGATAGAACAGCCTTAGCCTATTTTATTTTTACTGATGTTGCCACTTCTAAAATTTTGATTTTTTTCACTGCTGAAGCCTGTAACAGAATGGAATTTCAAATGTTGTTGTGTGCTAGTTCACCATGAGAGCAAGAAAGAAAGGAAAGGATGAAAACTTAAGGCATAGTGGCAACGTCCAAGCAGAGAGAATGTTATGTATTTACACAAGTGTTTGTACAAGAAAAAAAAAAAATAGACAAAGCAGTAAGACCTGAATGGTTAACTCTGTCATCTTCAGCTACTTGTGTCTAACACACACTCAAAATTGGCAGGAGAAAAATAACTGCATTAGAAAACATTGCCCTTGTGATACTGCGACATTAAAACCAGAATTTTCTACTCCTGATACTGTCATTGATGAATAATTAATAGCGCCTTCTTTTATTATTGTTGTTATTATTGCCTTCCAGTGCCACACACGCACTGGAATACGTGGCACCGTGTAGCAAAGTGAATGCTGTTTACATCATGCTTCAAGTTATTCACCTCTTTGGGCTACGGAAAAAGCAAAGCCACAAAGAATCTAAGAGCACATGAGTAAAGTCAAGACAAAAGCACTTGTACAAATGTTTGGATAAGCAATTGGGACATGAGAAAACTCGTTACAAGATGACTGTGGTAGCTGATAGAGCAGGAAGGATCTTGGCAAACTGCTGGGCTCTGCGTTGTCAGTTTTCCTGAGATCAACAGGACAGGAAGGGAGAATGACAGACAGGAGAAATTTGTGTAATCAGGGTAGTCACTACTACTGTTTCCTTGAAGGTAGGAAATAGTGCACAAAAAAAGCCCCATTGAGATGTTTCTATGGCATCCCAACTTGAATAACTGGACATACAGACATATCTACCTATATCTAAGATTCTATCGGAGGTACTTAAGCTAAATGGCCAAAGTAGCTTTCACAGATCAATAAACTGCAAGAACTTACATGTAGCATCGTGCAAACTAGAGCTTGGCGTTTATGTTTCTTTATGAAAGCAGTCCTTTATAAAGGTTCCACTGGAATATGACATTCGGATGTCCACACTGATGGATTTGCTAAACAGTTTTGTCTAAAAAAAGAAAAAAAAGAAGCTGAGATGCAATTTATGAAACTGATGAAAAAGGAGAGCATGCACATAGGCTGAAGTTATGAGGAAGTCAAAGATTCCTTCAGGTGGTTAGAAATCTGCTTCCACAATATTCTGAGTGGTAGGACTCAAAAAGGATCCAAAGCACCAAATTTGAGTATAGTGTGTATGTCATCAAGTGTTATAATAATATTCAACTGTTATATAAATAATCAAGTGCTATATAACTATTCAAGTGTTATACACGAAGTACGGCAACGTATTAATTCATCAGATTTATCATGGAAGTGTAGTTGTGAGAAATACTGCAGAATTTTGGATTCTAAAATAACAGGACAACAGGTTATACACCTGATTTTCAGTCACCTCTGTTAATTTTTAAATGAATAAGCGCCACAACTTTAATAAACCACAAGTGGATTACAAGATTTATGAATATGCTATATTAACATCTTACTTTTTTTAAAGGATCTGTATTGCATTACCCACTTAGCCAAGTCAAATTCAGTAATGACAGATTCAGTCCATCAAGAAAGAGGGCGGCAGTCTATGAACAATAAATACACCAATGGAATCAGAAATACAATATAATGATTATAATATCTTAGAAGTTAGTAACGTATGTCCAAAAAGAGAAGGAATTAACTAAAATTTGGTTTTCACACTTCTTCTGCAGTTAGAGATGTAATTCCATAGAGAATTAAAGACTGAAGAAAAGACGGGGGGTGGGGAGAAGGTGCTGAACCAGACAATGAAGAGTTGCCAACAAAATTGTTATGAAAAAAAAAAAAAATCAAATAAGGTTTGGTCAGTTTTCTTTCTCTGAATATAATCATCTCAATCAGTAGAACTTTTAGTTTAAATTCTGTAGTAAAGAGATCATTAAGGACATTAACTTTTTAATGCTAGAAATAAAGTTTTATTCTTTCCTAACATTATGCCTCAGCTCTTCAGCCAATTAAAAATCAGTTCTGTTCTATGAGCGTTTCTGGCAACATGAAGGCTGTGAGAAATTCCAACTTTCCCAACTCAGAATTAAAACAAACCACAGAAGTCACACAAGACTGACACAACTGTTCTACATTCAGTCAGTGCAGTAAGAAATGTTTCTTAGCTGCCAGTTAACAGAGAAACTTCCAGTTTCAGTGGATAAAGGAAGCATAAATCCTTAAATTTTAAATCTTGTACAAAGCATCATGGTGCAATGTCATTTCTCCTTGGTGTAAAGTTTAAAAGCTATGGATGAGTGGAAGACAACATTTGTAAAAAAAATCAAGAAGTAAAAATAATATGAGTGGAAGACAAAAAAAAAAAAAAGGCAAGACAATATTTAAAATCTAAGCAATTTCTTCTGGAAGCAAGAAAGACACTTGCCAATACAGCATCACATGTTCAAATACTGCCTTACACATTATTACATTCTGACAGAAATGTCGAAATGCCTACTTGCCATTAAGTCATCCTTTTCTCCTCACAACTCCCAAATATATACCAGGAACAAGAAGAGAAACCTGAGAATAAAGCCAGCCTAGAATCAAAGAGCACCAGTTCTTCTGGCCCTGCAAAAGGAGGATTTGTCACCCCAGTGCATTGCCTGCATCATTTCCCCTCTGGCACGAACTGCTCTGGACAGACCAGGAGAGCAGAAACCTGTAAGGTTCTCAGTGGGGGTTGGAGATTCATGATCCTTGAGGTCCCTTCCAACCCTGGCCATTTTATGATTCTGTGATCTCACAGCTTCTGAGGGAAGCCTGTAGCTCCTGTCTGCTTTATGACTATGGCCAGTGGACAGCTGGTGTGGGGACAGGCAGGAACAGCCTGAGAAGTGGATTTACCGTGTAGAAGCAGAAAGTTAAATGCATCCATATCCAGAAACCCTCATTCAAGTATGGAGATTCTGCTTGGGAGGCTGAAATCAGTGCTCCTTCCCAAAGCTGCACTGGCTCACATCAAACCACAACACCAAGCTTCCATCTCCTGAACTAAGTTCTTCTTTCACACTGCTTCTAGTTTCAAGACAAAGTGAAAATTCAACTCTCTGCGACTACAATTATACTTTTGCTGTTTCTTGTAGTCAGTTTTGCACTGATCACTGGAGAAGGGTAAGATTATTCACAAAAATGCAGAAGAAATAGTCAGATATTGAAGGAGACAGTATAAGAAGATAAATGTTTGTTTTAAGAGTTTTTAAAGAATACAGGAAGCACTGCAGGAAAGTACACGAATATTCTTGACTGCAGAAGCCTAACACAGGTCAGCATATTTGCTAGCATTATGTATTAAATTAATTATTTTGCACTGCCACTTGACACTTGTTCAGAACTGCATAGGAGGATATTTACAGATATTTGGATAAAACAGTAGATATGTTCAGAGCCAGTAAAAATTTGAGAGTTAAATTATAAACAACTAAAATATATAGAAATAAAACATATGCTCAAATGTAGGTCAACAAACAAGAGTAAAAATAGCAGAGGCCAAATCTGGTTCCTTTGAATTTATTACAGATGACAAAGGATGCAAGAGTTCCCAGCAAAATAAGTGTATTTTCATGCTTGTCATAAAAACAAACATTTTTCAAGACCATTATTCTCAGCACAAAATGTGCAGGAATACAAACCAAAATACATCCATAAAGATACAGCTGGAGGACAAAATTTTGATGATACAGAAGCAAGTATCTTTTTCTGAGTTACTTAATCAATTTGCCAGATTGTAAAGCAGATTACTTTTTGACATAAACTGCAAGAACAGGAAGTGAATTTCAAAAAAGATGCTGAAGCAGAGTGCAAAGCAGCTATAGCAATAAAGACTGTGTCCAGCTGAGTAAAATTGCCTCCAGACAAAAGCAACTGTCCTAAGGTGGAACTATTTTGTACTGTAAATATATTAGCCTGAATTGAAGCAAGCAGAAAGGGAAATCTGACAAGTTTTGTTAAATGATGCCACAACTTCACGTGTTTCCAAAGATAGATACTTATGTTCTTTTCCAGGCTTTCCAACCACATGCCTGTAGTGAAGTAATTTGTAGCTCACTAGCATTAAAGAAAAAAAAAAGCAAACCAAACAGAAACACAACAAACAGCCAGCCAAACAGAAAATTTCGATAAATGTTCACATGGGATGAGGACTCCACATATACACATACAAATTTCAAATCCCTCAGACAGGGTTTTGTGAAGAAGAATGAAGTTTATGATGCAAGAAGGGAAGCAGTAACAAAATACCAATGCAAGAAAACATACTCTCACTGTAGCTAGAAGTAGTATTATCCAGCCAGATGCAAAATAAGACTGTGGTTACAGAAAATAGTGATATTAGGTTATTACTTTTTAGCTACTTCTATTCTGGCTTACTATATACATCCCTAACTAAAGAGGTCTAGGCTGGGGTCTCACCCTTCTAAAGTGACTCCTAAACAGCTGGAGAGGTGCTCACAATTTTTAGTGACACCAGGATCCTCAAAGGAACAAGAGAGCTGTTAAGTCTTTAAAATTTTCAAGCACGAAACACACACAAAAGCGTGGGCTATTTCTTATTCTAATGTTCTTTCTACCATTTCCTGCAGGGTCTGAATAGCAAAGACCAGCCATCACTTCTGAGAACAGGGAGGCAGAGAGCTCCCACTTCCACTGATTTGAGTAATACCACTGTGGTGAGCCAGGTGTGCATTTTAGGTTAATAGAGTGCCTGCGAATAAAAGAAGGAGCCTACCTACCCATGACTCCCACAGCAAGGAAACATGTAGGGTATGCATCACAGTATCACTGAAGCAGACACAGTTCCCTCACTTTCTCTCTATTACAGCTCTGTTAAAACAAATATCAACTATTGGTCCGATATCCTCGTTTCCTTCTTCCGTGACTTCAAAACCAGGCTTGGAATTCAGCCATCTTCTAACCAACACAAGCAGCTTTTGATTAATGATGAATGTTCGGATTCGGAATACAGATACAAATGTACTTTCAATCAAATCTATTATTAATAGAGCAAAAATCTATTTTTACCTCTGCAGTCTGAAGCATAATAGCTTTGTCCAAATGTCATAGATGGGCCTGAGGAAATCAAGACTTTTGTCTGACAAATCTTTGCTGTTTTTAAGTGCCTGATTCAAGTAACCTCTGCACTGTGATAAACTATTTCCAAGAGTTTCCAGCATGTGAACAAACCACTTAACATTAATGTGGGGAGGATTCGTGAGAGGCTAATAATAAAGCACCACTATTTCTTTTTTTCCTTACTTACTTGCACTTTATTGATAAAGCAAAAGCCTGTAAAGTAGATTTTCAGGTTCAGTTAACTCCTTAATTCTAGACATGTTGCAACCACAGCACTGGCTAGTCAATTCCACTAATTAAATGAAATGCTTTTTTTTTTTTTCTTTTTGTTTGCTGTTGTTTTTCTTTTAATAATTGTGAATCTTCATGAACTTAAATACATGATTATTAGAAACAGCTCAAGATTTGGCATAAATCCCGCACATGATGGCTATAAGAACTACCTGTTTTATGCTGGTGCTGTATCAATATATTATAAAAGTTCAATACTTAAAGTGAGTGGTTTCTCTCTCGCAAGGGAGTCAGTCCCTGACATAACAAATAAACCATCTCCTTCTTCCATAAATGCTAAATAATTGCATCTCAATTCTTATGTCGCTCTACATCTATGCAAAAGATTCTGTGGGTGTTTATTTAGGCATGCAACACTTGCACCAGTGTTATAGGCAGAGACTTGAGGAAAATGAGCTTCGTGACCCTTCTAGTACATGGCAGCTCTCTAATAGAAAACAGCTTTAGTTTACACTATACCAGTTTTACATAAGATAGTTTTTATTCTTCTGCAGAGATAGTTAACACCATCGTTTCACATCTAATCTGTGCTTCCAACACATTTTTATTTAAAGAATATTATGTTCCGTGGTACCTTCTCAGCTTATTCTTTTTTCCTAAACAATTAAGTGTTTACTATTAGTTAGCATATTCAGTTATAAGGAAAAACAAAAGATATTTTGCTGTCAGTTCAGATTTGAATGTGTGGTTGTTTCACATTGATGGCTAAGTGAGCTCCATCACGCCACTGACTCATTCTGATTCCTCAAAGGAAGAGGGGGAGAAAACACGATGAAAAAAAGCTGAGTGTTGAGAAATGGACAGAGAGATCCCTCACTAATTACTGTCAGGCAAAACAGACTCAGCATAGGGAGATTAAAGTAATTTATTGCCTATTACTAGCAGACTAGAGCGGTGAGAAACTAAAAGCAAATCAAAGACATCTTCCTCCCGCTTCACCCCCTTCTATCTCCTTCTGATGAGTAGCACAGGAAAAAAGGGGACTGCTGTGAATATTCCATAGTGCTTTGTCTCAGTCCTTCCTCTATAATCACTTTCTTCATATGAGGTCCCTACCACTGGTTGCCATCCTTCCTGAACTGCTCCTGCATGGGCTTCCCACAGATTGCAGTTCTCCAAGCACTGCTTCAACAACGGGTTCATACTACAGAAAGTTTTATATAACTTCACTCAATAAATCATCTTCTAAACATCAATACTGGAGAATAAATAGGTTAAGCCACGCATGACCAACTTGTGGCCCATAGGCCACATGTGGCTCTGCCCAGCCCATCCTGTGGCCATCACCTGACCCGTGCCATCATGGCAGCTTCTCTGCCCTTCTGAGAAGCCCAACCAGCCCCAGCTGCACACCCCATCACTCAACAACAACTAAGCAGCAGCATGGCATTGGCACTGTCTGAGCTGAAACCAGGACATGGGAAGGTGCAACACAGTGCTGACCCAAGTGATGGCAAATGATTTTACATGTTTTTACACTCTGGCTAAACAAAGTCCTGTGAACTGGAAAAAATATGCAGTAGCGTCTTCTGTTTAGATAAAGAAAATCTGAGAATAAATTTCCAGATTACAAAAAAAAAAAAACAAACCAACTTTCAATTCTTTTGTATATTTGCAACTCTATTTTCAGCCTATATAACAACATTAACTGCAAATTTTCAAATGGCATGCATAAAGTTACAGATATTCACTCCAAGGAAAGATCTGATCACATCTCTTTACCAGATTTTTATAAGACCTGTCTTATCAGAGAAAAATATCTCTCACCTCACAATGATGCCTTATCCATGTCATTTCTTTTTGGCAATGAGTACATTGTGTAAAGAACTCAATTCAAGGATGATGTACAGGATGAGTAAAATGTACAGGATGTGTAAAATTTCATCAAAAATGTCTGATGAACACATTCAGAAATCATTAAGGATTGCAACAACTCCCATCAAACCAGTCTGATGCATTAGCTTGAAAAAAACAAGGTCAAATATTAATATTTTTGTTGCGCTCTTTATGCTTAATAATATATATATATATTATTGCTTTTATTCATTAACTTTATTATACACAAGGTCTGTTCTGATAGTAATGCCTCCTATTTTAGTACGATGACCCATGACATCAGAGGTAGATGTTGGTGGCATGACAGTATAGGTCTAAGCTTTCTGCCAATATTCCATTACATTTTGTTGCCATGGGATAGATGGCAGCAGTCTGACAAAATGGTGTCTGATGAGGAAGCGTGTCTGAAAGGAGGGTGTGTCACTGAATTCCTCCATCTGGAAAGAATAGCACCCACTGACATTCATCAACACTTGCTGAAGATGTCTGGAGTCCAAACAGTGGATGTGAGCACGGCGATGTGGTGGGCAGTACATTTCACACAGAATCACAGAATCGTAGGGGTTGGAAGGGACCTCCAGAGATCATCGAGTCCAACCCCCCTGCCAAAGCAGGCTCCCTACACCAGGTCGCACAGGTAGGCATCCAGGCGGGTCTTGAATATCTCAGCAGTGATGACAGCGGCTCACCTCCATTGGTGCATCAGGTGCAGACTCTTTCTCATCGCTCACAAAAATGCTTAGTTAGTGGTGGTGAATATGTTAAAAAAATAAGGTTTTGTAGCTCAGAACGTGCTCTACCAAATACTGCTACTCTGCCCTTTGTATCTGCTCTGGTTTCCATGGAAATAAATAGGAGGCATTTCTTTGGGAGCAATCTATATATTTTATGTGTGGCCCAAGACAACTCCTCTTCATTTAACGTGGCTTAGGCAAGCCAAAATTTAGACACTCAAGGGCTAAGAATAACATGGTTCTCTTCCTAGATAAGGTTACTGCTCTGGTGTGCCCTGCAGTCCCAGAAGCTGCTGTATACAGTTGTGCAGCTGTAATAGCTGAGGGTGTTTACACAAGAGTTAGTGGGGGAAAACAGGATGTCCTGAAGGAGACATTTCCAGTGTGGGGAAAAAGGGTGCCTACAAAATATCCTTGGACTCTAAAGCTCAGGGTGTTTTAGAAAGAGTTGGTGGAGGCATTTGAGACCACGTTGGATGGGGCTCTGGGCAAACTTATCTAGCTGGTTTGCAACCCTGCCCATAGCAGGGGTTATGGAACAAGATTATATTTAAGGTTCCTTCCAACCTAAGCCATTCTATGATTCTAAAAAGTAGCAATGTATACATTAAATTTCTCACATTTGTGTTGATTGCTTTCTTCCTCATTCTCTATGCTCTTTAAAATAAACCATGCCAGTCAGAGCCACGTCTTAAATTCCTATTTGCATACTTTGAAAGATGTTTCAGTGCTATCTAAAAACAATAACAATTAGTAAAATATTTTGTTAAGTAACATCACATGACAGGCTGTCTCAGGATGATTGAGACAGGCATGCTGTCCTGTCACCACCACCTCCTTTATAAAAACAGATAAATAAACCAAGCCTTTTTTTTTTTCCTTGGTGAAATGTCTGGAGTGACTGCAACTTTGGTGGCTAGTTTAGCCCCTTTCCAACAGAAAGGTATGTAAAAATTGTAACAATCTAAACAAGAATAAACAATATATAATAAACAAGAATAAACAATTGATCCTTTTCAATAAAGTATATAAAATCTAATAAAAGAGAAAAATATTTGCTTGGGTTGGTTGTTTTTTTTTAATATTCTAAAAAAAAGAGAAATAAAAACCTTTACAAAATAAGTTGGCTTTAGTAGTTTCACCATTCCTCTCCTCCATGCTCAAATGAGACTCAAAGAGTTCCACTTCTCAAGATTCCATGTATAACTCAAGTCTGAAGCTTCACCTTGGGTCCTCATTCTGTTTGAATTTAAAAGGCCAGGATTCAAATAGTGACGAACAGAAGTACATTACCAAAATCTCTGTGAGAGTTCCTATTGTACCCCATTGGCACTTGTGTCCATCCTGAAATGTTTCCATGCACTTATAGTGTGAAAAGAAACTTTTTCAGGCAGCCAAAATACATTTCCCATACAAAGTTTGAATGCATTTTTCATTTAAAAGTAAAACAAGCAAACAAACAACAACAATAAAAACAAACCATGATTTACTGCTTAAATGTGTTAGTTTTTATGTCTTCATTAGAACAACCGTTTGGTGGCTTTGTTGAGTATTCATAAATTCCTGCCTCCTAGATAATTACATTGTATTAATATGGTATGAATAAATGGAAGTGGTAATTATGGTTTTATTCCTTATTTTGCAGCTTACACTTTGCTTTGCTTCAACTGCACAAAATTATCACATCTGAAATAATATCACATGGTAATTTATTTTAGAACTGTTCAGATCATATGCCAACAGAGAACCTTATCCAGAGTAATTGGATGGATAGCATAAAGCACGTATAGATTGGATTATCATATTTCATGCTTTGACTGAACCTGAAGAACTGTGTGAAACAGCAAAAAAGATGCCTATTTTTTTCCAACTGTTTTAAATTAAAAAAAAAAAAAAAGACATTTTAGGCATAGTTGCAACCTCTCTATCACAATGCATACTCTACATCATCAGCTCACCCAAAGACACAAACGAGGATTAGCCACAGAAGAAATAGTTCTAAATATCCACCTATAGAAGACTTGACTCTACTGCACACAACTTGCAAGAGATGTTACAGTACATGCTAATATGAATTTGTTGTTCTGGAATTCAATCTTCATTTGCATTACTACTGCATTTAATGGTGGACTCCAAGAACAGCTGAGAAGACTATATCTGAGAATTAAGACTTCTCTTTCTTTCTTGTATCTAGTAATTTGAATATGCTTCTCTGTGTTTACGGCTGCCTTTTAGCCTCAGCATTTTCTATCACACCTAAGTATTCATATTTCAGACATAACAGCAAACCTCAACAGCAAAGCATAGCATTCCTGCGCAAAACATGACTTAAGACAGTGCAATGGCCTGGAAATTAAGATTGACCAAACTAGCTATAATGAGGGAATAAGAACTCTGCTGGCTGAGGATCAGGTAGGAGCGTCTTCTCTTGAATTCTCAGATGGTCCTGCCTCCCCAAGATTTTCCACCTCGCCAGGTTTGCAGATCACATTGTTACCATTAAACAAGTACTCGTAGAGACTATCGGAAATTATAATCCTCATTTCAGTAACAAGACAAAACAGACAAGTCCACAGCAATTAAAAGAAATGCTGCTGTGGCTCTTCTGCTACTTTTATTACACATGGTGCTCTCAGAGTGCATAGGAACAACTGAGCCACCTGGATAAAATTCTTTGGCGTGGACTCAAGGCAGAGTAAGACCACCAGGAATGCATCCAGCAACCATAGCCATTTTGTGTTTGTGCCAGTATTTTTCCTTCAATTCAGCAGTCCACCATCAGTCAGCCCAAGGAACTATGAGAAAAGTGCAGAGGGTAAGAGCAGCATAATTATCTCCAGGGCACTGAGTGTATATGGTGAAGAGCTTTACAGACTGTTGTGGGTCTTTTTGTTTTTTGGGGTTTTTTTTGCATGTATTACATCAATGATCCTGATGGTAACATCAGATCAGCAGCCCTAGACTAACACTTTGCAGGCTTCTGTATGAACTTTTTGCTAAATTATTGCTATCTGGATTGGAAGTGAAGGAAGCAGTTGAGGAAGAAAACATTGTTCAAAGGGCATCTCAACCTTGTATCTTCAAACTTGTTCAGCCAGACGTTTTTCAAATCTTCATCAAAGGGATGAATTTGAGAATTAAGATCATTCTACCAACACCAAAAAAAAAAAAAATAGAACCAACACAAAACCTGTCTCTGTAGCAGTCATAGATAAAGGAGACAGCTGTAAAATAAATTAAGATTTCTATTCTTAAATTCTTCAGCTATTACAAAATTTAATTAGGAGACATAAAAATTTTCAAAGAGTTTTCATTAAAAGGAAACAATAAACACTACAGTTAATGGAACAGCTCACTGGGGATCATAAAAGCAAGGCATTCAAAAAAGAAATTGTACATGTATACACACACAAAAAACAAACCTAAGACCTCTGGTCATTTTGTAAAAATTTTGATTGGAATATAATATGGCTTAACTGAAAAAAAT
>CM074577.1:5527500-5545000 GCA_037305975.1 Chrysolophus pictus
TATGGCTAAGAAATACTTGCTGCTTTTACAATTAAGAAATGTAAACACAAGAAAAGCTAAGAAAAAAAGACAGCTAAGAAATGGAAAAACAACAAGAAAAGCACTACAAAAAATGTGTTTTAAATTCAGAGAAGCGTAAATTATTCCCTGCCAACTAGTAATAAGAAAATAAAGCTGTGGTAACCAGAAGCCATAGACATAGGAGCCCAACAGCATTTAAATAAATGTCCTGATACATCCTCCCTCTGTTCCCCGATTTTGGGAAAGATGACCGACCACATCTTACCAGAGATCTGAGAAACGTATCAACCAGCAGCATATTACAGAAACACAAACCAGTCCATACTTCTTGTTGCTGATGTAGAAATCTTCTTCCTACCACACTTTTAAATGAAGTTTGTGCACTAAAACTGTTACAAGTTACCTATATATACTGTACCCTGCTAGAGATCACTTTCTACCAGTTGTTACTACTGGTCAGAGCAACGCTAGGATGCAATCAGCCTCTCCTGATAAATAACTTTTCCAATATAGTTGAAGTTATACCGACAGACGCCTTTCTCATTTTCTTACAAGGATCAGATGTACTTCTGGCAGCATAAAAGACAGTAAAGAATAGACAGCACGTTAAAACTGCATATTTCCTTTGTTCAGAGGTAAAGAGCTGAGAGAGAACAGCCTTCTAAACTGATTTCCTCCCATAGACTTCATCAGACTCACTATCAGAGGGTAGCCACAGGCAATCATAAATTCCCAAAAACCCCTTACAGCAGCTGGTAAACATCGTGCTATCTAGTCTTCTTTGGCTCTCACCTACAGCTCTAAAGGTCTTCACTTTGCCTCTTCACCATGTAGAGTGTCTACTGCACACTAGATAAACTTCTGTGCTGTTTTCCAAAGGCGTTTCTGAGGAAGTCAAAATTTTTTGAAAACCTCTTGCCAGGACTTCCTGTGACAGGTCATAAAAACTTGCAAATCTGCTGGCATTAGGAAACCACGCACTCGGGAGTGCGAGGCAATAAACTAGTTCCTTGCTTTAAAATATTCTTCTCACTTAAAATAAATATCAAAGAAAAAAATGCCAAAAATAAACTTCCCACATGTGAAATTCTATCACGATTGTACTTACAAGTTGACAGAACACGGAGTTAACAGGTATGTACTGCTACTTCATTTTGCCAGCAAGAGACTTCATGGCTTTCAAGTAATAAATCATAAAAAAACTTTTCTATTTCTAAACATTTTAAGATAAGGGAATGGGGAATAAAATCAATTTAGGCTTCTATATGAAGGTTCCAATCTTTCTAACCAGGGACAAATATGCTGTCCCTGTCAAATCATTTCAACGTGAAGCAACTGAAAATTTATTATCTTATAAAGATCATCTATGTCTTTTCCCAGCATGCTTTGCAGACTATACTGATATGATGTCCACAGCAGCTGCAATTTTATTTAGACAAGAGGGAACAAGTGATAACAAACTCATGCATATAGTTGCTCTTTGGTAAGTTGTCTCATGACAAATGTTTAGTCTTCTAGTTAAACAGCAAAAGCCAAAATGTTCTATCACGTGCTCGAAAAACTAAATAAAGTTACATTTACGTATGTGCCATACATGCTACTTCTTACCGTCCTTATTAGTAAATTTTACCACTATGATTCATAAAAATACTGCTGCTTCAAAAGAAATGCTGAGTAGGTTGTTGTCGTGCAACTCCATGCCTGGGTTTGTCGCTGAGGGGCAAGTGGATAGAGGGGAGCAAGTAACCAGGAACACAAAAGACTTGTCAGAGAGGGAGATGTCAGACAAGATGAACAGGAGTGTTCCAGCAGGATGTGATGGTCTGGCTGCCTGAGCAACTGCTATCTCTGATCCTTACCTCTTTGTAAGTGGTTGGCTATGTGAGCCAGATCTTTCCTAAGGGTTCTACCAGAGCAGTGTGGGGAAAAGGAAGTAAAAGAGGGAAGCACTACCTACTGGACATGCAGCACAGTGCAGAAGAGGTGGCTATGATGTATGTTCTTCTTTGTGATAGCTTGATTCCTGCCAACTTTCTCTACACTTAGTCTCACTCTGAAACTCTGAAATCTGCAAATTGTAATTTATCACGCTCATGTAATGGTGAAAAGTAAAACGGTATGCAAGACTAATACAAAACTGGACTCCTAAAAATGGCACAACTGGCATTGTGATAAAAAATCCCGATAGCCCATCAGCACTTAACGGAAATGAAGAAAAGTGTGTAAGGGAGGAAGTCAGTTCTGCCTCTTCAACAAACTGTGCTAATTCTCATTAGTGTCAAGGATACGCCATACAAAGAGGATTGGGCCCGTACTTGCAGCTGTTTTCAATTAACATTTTAATGTAAATCTGAGGAGATGGAGACAGGTAACAGGTGTGGATCATTCTAATCAAATAGTTCTTCTGGACTTTATTATTTATTTCCTGTTTTACAAAATGCCATAGCACACATTTTTCTGAAGCTATCATTTAAGAGAGGGAAACCCAGAAGAGAGATTGCCAACAAGTACAGCAGCTCTTAAAGGAAAGCAAAAGCCTAGCAAAAGCGATCCTAAAAGACTTCATTTAATCAAAAAAATACCAGGAAGTTGATAGCTGCACGGTTACAGAGTATCATACATCTAATCCCTACAATTTACCACAGTACACAAAGATAAATGACCTCCAATAAACAAAACTAAAATAATAGACATAAAATAATCCTAGTAGGGACACACTGCTGTCTTTTATTCACTGGAAAATACTATAATGTGGGCAAAAATTGTTGAACAGGGCTAGCCATGTTTAATATCCTTATTGATGATCTGGACTATGGGATTGAGTGCGCCCTCTGTAAATTTGCGGATGACACCAAGTTGGGAAGAAGAGTTGATCAGCCTGAGGGCAGGAAGTCCCTGCAGAGGATCTGAATAGAATAGATTGATCGGATGGGGCCAGTGGGATGAGCTTTACCAAGACCAAGTGCCAGGTCCTGCACTTCAGCCACAACAAGCCCATGCATTGCTACAGTCTTGGGGCAGAGTGGCTGGCAAGCTGCATATAGGAAAAAGGATCTGTGGGTGTTAGCTGACAGCCAGCTGAACAGAAGCCAGCAGTGTTCCCAGGTGGCCAGGAATGCCAATGGCCTTCTGGTTTGCATCAAAAATAGTAGTAGTGTAGTTAGCAGGACTAGAGAGTTGACTGTGCCTCTGTACTGGTGAGGCCACACCTTGAGTACAACATTCAGTTTTGGACCATTCCGTACTAGAAAGATGTTAAGGCCCTGGAGTGTGTCCAGAGAAGGGCAATGAAGCTGGTAAGGGGTCTGGAGCACAAGTCTTATGAGGAGTAGCTGAGGGAACTGGGATCTAGTCTGGAGGAGACTCGGGGGAGACCTTATCACTCTCTACAACTACCTGAAAGGAGGTTGTAGTGAGGTGCAGGTCAGCCTCTTTTTCCAGGTAACTAGTGATAGAAAGAGAGACAATGGCCTCAAGCTGAGCTAGGAGAGGCTCAGGTTGGTTGTTAGGAACAATTTCTCCTCAGAAGAATGGTGAGGTATTGGAATAGGCTACTCAGGGAGGTGGTGGAGTCATCATCCCTGGAAATTTTCAAGAAAGGGATAGATGTGGCAATGAGGACTATGCTTTTGTGTGCATGGGTGATGGGTTGATGGTTGGACTACATGATCTTAGTGGTCTTTTCCAGTCTTAAGAATTTTATGATTCTATGATTTCACTTAGATGGAGAGAGCCAAGTCATTTCAGTGACTGGCTGCAATTAAGAAGACAAACGAATCCCTCTAATACACAATATTGAAAAAAAGTCTATGTTTGTTTTTTGAAGGTTCTTCAGAATGTTTCCATTTCAGAACTTACTGTAGTTACTAATTTTCCACTGCTTTCAGAAAAAAAGAAATCATTTTTATATCACCTGATTTCAAACTGTTGCTACTATATTCCATCAAACTGATAAGGAGGTCTTAGAAGCAGCAAGTTTTATACTCCAGAAAAAGTAAACCATTAAGACTTTTTTATTACTTTAGATATATTTAATATTTGAATGTAGAGCAGGTTGGATCTTATCTATCATTATTCTAAATCCTTATTAACACAAAAGAAATAGATGTACAGATAAATTAGGAAAGTACAAACAAATGCTATCAATTTATTTCATCAAGCTTCAGGCTTGTTAAAACATTTTCTGCCAATATTTTGCATTAGCTGTTTCTGACTGTCTAACTTTAAAAACTCCTGTGTCTAGTTAGCTGATATCTTCTTCTATAACTGGATCTGAAAATCCTTGTATTTTCAGATCAAAATTCGTTTGCCTAACTTCTTTTTTGGTGCTTGCTATTAAAGAATTCAAGAAAAATTAACAACAAAATTAACACTGAAACTAAGATATATAAAGAATGAGTAGAAATCTCAATATTAGACTGAATTTTTAATAATAAAAGGTGACAGAAAATCTGATATCTCATAAGAGCAAAATAGCTAAATGTATTTTTATCTTTTTAGTAAAATTATAACCTTGAATTTTCTTACTGAACAAATTTTGTAAGTTCATCTGTATTTAATCATTAAAAAAACCCTACACATTTTATTTAAATTAAAAAAAAGAAAAAGAAAAAAAGAAAAAAAAAGTAAGTCTCATGGTACAGTAATTGCTGGACCTAAGTAACTTCCTCTTAACCCTGGAGTTGACCATAAAGCTGTCCATCTTTTCACCACAACAGCAATTACATGAAAGGCAAATAAAAGTATCTTGCTGTGAAAATTTCAGAATAAATTTCACCTCAATAAGTAATACTACTTACTGACACCAATAGGCTGAGTCAGACTCGAAAGCACAAACTGATCAAGGTATTATGCATGCATTATATATATACTATCTTCAAAAATATACGTAGCAATAGAGCTGTGCTTCTCAGTCTGAAAGATAAAAACTACTTCCCATGGAAAATGGGTGGAACCATTCAGTTTTTCTAACCAGCTGTATTTCAAGTCTAGCCAGTCAACTGTGTTTTCCACTTTATTTCAGAAATAACTGATTCACTCACTTTAGCAGAAAATTCCTTCCAAGACTGTTTTCAGAACTGAGATCTTATTTTAACCCGATCATTCTACTTTTAGAGCTACAGCAACGTTTAGTGATTTCTGCATTAAAATAATCAATCAATGAAATATAATGAAATCTTAATGCTATTGAAGAGAGTATGCTGTGCACACTGAACTTCTTTCAGAACCAGAACTGCCTCCTTTCTCAAGCAGATGTGAAGCAGTCTGGCCTCTCTGCTCCAAGGCAGAATCTTACTTCATTTCAATTGGCTCTGAAATCTGTGTCATGGCAATCTGTATTTCTTGTACTTTCTTGAACTCAAAGACACTGTACTTATACTATGAACTCTTTGCAGCACTTAGCTTGCCTTGTGCCAGAAAACTACCAGTGGTTTCTCACATTCCTGCACTAGTTTCCTTTGTCTGGCATTCTAGCAATGTACTTATTGGGGAATGAAACTACTGAATGCGTTGGCGGTTCATCCTTCAGCCACCTCAGACCTTGTTCAGCCACCTTTTCAAAGCCAATAAGGCAATAAGTTGTCAGGGTATCTACAGAAACTCAGGAGCCAAACACATAGCAGCCTCAACCCATCTACAGTGTACCGATGAATAAATAAGACCTTGAGCCAATGCTTCATTGACAGCTCAATTTACAAACTCTTAAGAATTAGAGTACTATTAACTTAAGGATGACAACGCACCTTTGTAACAATTAAGCCTTCTCTCTTTCTACCAGGATCATTTCCTTTATACTGTAATCATAGGCATATTATTACTAATATGGTAAACTGGGAAACTGGGTTTCTTACCACTGCTACTACCAGGCCATTGCTGGCAGTGATGTGGAACCAATGTTAGTCACATGCACCTCTCTAAAGCTGATGCACAACATCTCAGACCTTATTACGTGCTTGCAGTGTCCTGCCATTACCTTCATTAAGTGCATGTCCATCATAATCTGATCAGATTTTATTGATGTCAGCCCTGATGACTTCCATATCATGAGCAGTCCTGGTGATCAAAATAGTATCCAAAATGGATACAGAGGTCTCTGACACATAATTCACAGAGTACTGCATGAACTATTTAATCTCCCAGAAGATCAAAATAGCATGGTACTTTATTAAGCAATTTACGCCTAAACAAATAGCCTGCTTTAAATAACTAGTGGCTGTTACATCCACTATCACCCTAGATCATCTCTAATGGAGAAGTAGTTAATAAATCAATTGTTGTTTGAATAGGGAATCCTGTCATGTTGCTTATGTGCCATTTAGAATAGGGATCCTAGCTAAATTGGAAAAAAATCGCTGGAAGAACATTAGATGGACTGGAAAAGAACAGGGAGGAAATACATTTTCTTTTTAACTTCATGTCTAAAAAACCTCTAAAATCAAAAAGTCTCTTAAAAGTAAGCAGGGAAATGTCAGTAAGATGACATCAGAGAATATGCAGAAAAATAACAACAGACTGTAGCAAAGCATAAATATTCTGTGTATTGTAAAGAAATTATATAGATTGTAGCCCTTGTAAAGAGAATGATGTCTATGCAATAAAAGCATTTTTTTCCTAAAGTACATTTGTTTACATTACAAAGTGTCTCCCTTCCCAGTCTTCTGTATGCTGTTGCCCCTTCAGCACAGTCACAGTCTAGTAGAAGATTAATATTTCAGAACTTGTCATGGGCAGTTTCACTTGACTCTGTCAGTGCCTATGTCTGACAAGCTATTTATCATGCTGCTAAGTGTCAGCATTAAATTATCCCTGCTGTTATGACAGCAACATTATTCATCAGGATTACAGCTCCAGTACAAGGCTGCTTACAGCTGTTACCTTCTTCTGGGCTTTATCGATTGCTACCCTTTCTATTATATATATATATATAAGATGCCTATGCACGTGGCCATTCACATCTTGCATGTTTATTTTCATTTTTCTACCGACATTGAAAAAAAAATCCCAGAAACGGGCTTCCACAGTTATAAAACGTCTCAAACAGAAGAGAATCTCATTCCCTTCGAGAGGCACATTCTCTTTGAGGAGACAGAGAAAGACTGTAAACATTATTGATCATAATGCATAGGCACCCAAGGTTGAAGCACGTTGCTTGACAAATCGATCTGCGTTTGTTTTAACCAAGTCACCCTTCCTTAACCACTGCAATGAAATGACAATGAAATCAAGAATTATTTATTGAGATGTGCAGTGTTATTCACAGCCAGCTCAACTGTGCCTTGTCTCCAGTCCGAACTCTGAACACTCCAATTACCTTCTGTGGGGTTTTTGGTTTGGAGTAGAATAATACAATGAATAAAGATAAGAGCACACTGAATTCTTTAGAAATTCTTTCGCAATGTAAACTTGGCTTAATTTTCTGATATTCTTTCTTTCTGAAGAAAAGAATGAATGAAAATGACTATTAGCACATTTGGTTTAATCTGTTTTCAGTTTTATCTCTTTAATCTGTTTTTATTTCTAAGATTTCTATGTCTTTAGAACAGCTGCTCTGCAATGACTTGTTTGATTCGTTTACTCCCATTTTACCTTTGGTTGTTTCTCTTATCACTGGGCATTAAGAATAAATAACAGCATGGTTAAAAATAGGTTGGGAAAAAAAACATAAAGCTGTACTCGTAAGTCTGTGCACGGTTTCTTTTAAACTACATGAATATTAGAGGTTTTCAAAACATAGGAATCAATTAAAACAGTAAATGGTGTGATGTCCCACATGTTAGGGGTCTGGAAGAAGGCACCACAATGCATTGTATCATTGTACTGAACTGTAAAAGGGAGAGGAATTTGAATAATTTTAAACAATGCACCCTGCCATCTCCATACTCTTTACATGCAGTAATTTAGAGATCTTTGAAAATCTCTGAGATTTCAAATCACACCATTAGCCAGGTCTCTCACTGAGTGCCTGTTGCAAATCATTAATACATGACAAAATAAAAAATGCTTCTAAAAATCAAGTTCTCAAAATTAGTTCTAAAATGCAGTAGCAAATAAAATAGAAGAATGCCATCACAGGGAAGAGTGTTCTTCTACTTCATATCTTGTAGTAACTCATGGATGTTACTGGCTTTCAAAGCAAACAATGTTTGGTGTCTTCCTTAGAAATCAAGGTACTAAGTATGCAGTTGAGTAAGACTTTTGCTTTCATTAAAGAGTTACTTTTCATTTGTTTATCTGCAAGGAGTACATTTAAAAAGTTAATTTCAGCGATTGAAAACAAATGGACAACAAGCCTTTCCACACTTGCAAATTATTTCAAAGTCCTACTGTTTGGAGGAGATTGGGAGATGAGGAGATGAGATTTCTAAGTCTTTAGGGCAGTATATACCTAATGTGCTTTGCAAGAAAATTGCTAACCCATCTGTAAGATGCAGCAGTATGGCCCTTCCCACGGAACACCAGAGCTGCAGTGATACGAGGTTCCACACCCATGGTCTTGGTGTTGCACACCAGTGATTACAAAGCTGTGGCATCACCTACAAGTTGATCCCCTCTTCGTAAACTGCTACATATGAAAGCACAGAGCTCAGTCCATCAACACCATTCTCCTTCACTCGCTAGCTTGCTGTCCCAGTATTTGCACCGATTCAAACATAAGGCTTATTTACATCGTGTGCTTTTAGCACTCTTCAGTGAAAGATGATGGAGAAACAGGCAGATAAACAGAATAAGATCTTTCAATCTAAGGTCTTTTTCAGGACTTTCTTGTCCAGTTTCATCATTATATTTTTTCACATTCTTAATCTTAAGCCAAGTTTCTCTAAGCACGCTATTTATCAAGATGTCTCAATAGTTCACAAAACTAAAATACTCTGAGAAATCACCTTTTTTGTCCTTCTTGCTACTTTTCCTGGTATTTACAGCAAACCAAAATTCTGTTAATATTATACATTGCAAGCAATAATAATATTAATTATTTTAATATGAAAAAACATATAATTCTGACTGAAGTAGACAACATATCTGTATTCTCTTAATGCTATCTTTCAAATTCACTTTTAAAACTCTAACCTTGGAATACTTTCTGCAGTTCTCCACTGAATTTATTTGAATAAAAATAAAAATAGGTATTTCCTTTAAACAAAGCTACAGAAATTTCAAATACAATAACCTGTCTCATCATATAAAGGATGTTTATATTTTCCCTTGACAAAATTACGTAAAATTTTAAAGGGAATTATCAAAGTCAGGGGAGTAGATTAAAATAGTTTTGAACTCAAGAGAAATTTCACAGTTCAAATCAAGGATGCTGTTTGAAATAGTTTCAGAATCCCAAATCTGCTAACAGTGTTAGCAGATGATACCCAAATGATACTTCTCATGTTCTTCAGCAACTATGAGACGAAATCTATACTAGTAACAAGGAGAAATTTGGCATACCTGTAATATATCAAGTTGCCAGATTTTACAGTGATTTAAAGAATCTTGCAGTGGTGTGGTTTGGATCAACACGAATAAACGCTGCTTTTTGAAATGCCGGCACTTTTCCAGGTGGGAGTAAAGATTTGAAAGAGAAAGAGCAGTGAAAATGACAGAACAGCAAGTTATTTGCAATTAAAAGTCTTGGAAAAAATTAGAATTTGAAAAGAATTCTGAGAGCGATCTGTGCATACAGATTCATGGATTTAATAAAACAAGGCCAAAATAGGAGTATTTTGCCAACAGCCTGTCCCTTATAAGGAATCTGTTTAGTTTAGATTCATTGGTGATTACATTCAGCTGTATTATCTGTTCGAGAGCTTTTAACTTTGAATGCTGCAGTAAGTGTCAATCTTTATATTACTGAAGGACAATTAGGCAAAACATGTAATTGTATGGTCACTTATTAATTTCAAGATCCAGTGTCATAAATTATATGCCTTAATTAATGCCACATGTCAATCACAATCTGGAACTTTGAAAGGATAAAGAGGTTAACAAGAATATGTAATTAAAAGAAAACAGTGAATAAAGGCACAGCTGAACAGTTTATAAATTAGACAAGAAAACGGGTGCTGCGTCAGCAAGTAGGAGCCAAGACAAAAACAGAGGGTTGACAGAGCACACAGAAGAATTAAGAAGTCAGAATATGAAGGGAAGTTTTAAATCTTAAGGTTTTTTCCATCTGGAAACTAGATGTTTGGCAGAAAGTTATTTGAAGAGAATTGTGGGGTAAGTCACTATCTTCTTCTGTATCTTACCGTACAGGATGAAGATGCATCTTTGTACATACTTACAGAATCTCCTCATAGTGCAGTAGCTCTGTCATCACAAGGAAGTAGAAATATTGTCTTAGCAGACAGGCATCATAGCAAAAAGAAAAAGAAAAAAAAAAGTCATTTTAAATGCTATTTTGACACAAGGGAAGGAATGAGGGCATTGCAGAAGGCAACTAAGAGCACTGCTCACTGCTGTAACTGCTCTCCTGGAAGGTCATCTGCTGCTTGGAAGAAATTGCAGTAGCCCTCCAGCCCCTCTTACTGAAATCTATGTGACAAAAAAAGAAAAAAGATGTTTTGAAAGGAAGCCATGCTAAAACATGAATGTAACGTCAGGTAGATGGAAGGAAAAAATGAGCAAGCGATTAATCGAATTCATCTTACTCTGCTGCTATAGAAGGTCCCGAGATTCCTGTGATGAGAAGTAAGGACATAGAGGAATACAGAGTGGCAGGGAGCAGATGAGCATACAGCATCAGTCACTTCCTAGTGCTTTAAAATATTATCTCAGTCTGTCTCCAGATTGTAAAGCATTTTCTATCGAGGAAAACAGGGGTAGAGGTTTTGTTTTTTAAATTAATATATTAAAGTCATAGGAAACTCAGAAACCTGTAATGAGTAGAAGTCAGATGGACTTAGATCTTATTCAAACAACATTTATATTTTTTAACCACTAATATTATTCTGTCACAGATTAAACAAGAACAAAAGTCAAATAGTCACAGGCTAATAATGAAAATCCCCTAAGGGAGCATTAAGCAAAGACTCCTCTCCCATGTGTAAGTCAATATTTTATCCCTCAGCTGAATACACTTCAAGAAATGGACACGGGAGCGTGCTCATCTGATTTCCTTTCCAAAACAGCTGCAGGCAGGTTTCTAAAGCCCTGAAACCTCCCCGCACATCCCTTCTGCACCCACAGCAAAGCAGAGGAAGGAGGGTACCTGGCAATGGTTGGATGATTTCCTTGGGTCATGGTGCACAGTTGTCTGACACCAGCTGCACATGAAGGACATTCAGATTTGTTAATTTTCCCACAAGCTGCAGCCTGCTCTTCTCCTCTGTGTCTCAGAGAGGAGCTGCTTGCCTCTCCCTGAACCATCAAAGGGACTGATGATGTGGCACAGCACTGCAAAGGCTTGCAGCCACAGTGTAGGGCAGTGCTCTCACCTTGCCAAGGGAAGAGTATTCATTATAAGCACTTCTCTCCTTTTAGGTCCAGAAGAATTCACCTGAGGTTAATTTAAGACACCAGGGCTGCAGCCAAACTGGCAGAAAGCAGCTCCACAGAATGGGGACAGTAAACTATGATAGAGTGCAGGCTTATTCTCCCACGCTGGACCTACAACCTCCAAACACACTATGGGTGCATCTTCTGACACCTTCTTTCCTTTTCTAGCTCCAGGTAGGCATGGGAACCGAGATGGGTTGCATTATTCTTCTACCACACCAAGGTTCCATGACCATCCAAAAGGAATGCAGCAGCCTAGCCCATCCCTACAACAGCCCATCTTTCTCTTCTTAGTTAACACACATTTCAACAGCTTGCAAAAGGTAGCAGCAGAGAAACTTCAAACTCTATTGACATGTTTGGGTAGTAAGAATGGTTTTATTCCAGCATGAAATTACAAAAAGTCACCAGCAAAGCTGCTGAATGCATTTTCACTGCCTCCCACAGCCCCAAAGGTAGGACAGCCCAAAGATGTGCCCCAGGAGGGCCTCAGGATGCAACAGGAGTGGAAGATGCTCCTCACTATCTCTTAATTTTGGATACAAATTTTTCTTTTCTTTTCTTTCCTAAGCAGTCCTCCTGTACAAATTAGATGCACTGCTATTAATATAAACAGCTGTTCTTCAAGGCAGGTATCTGTTTGTATGCACAGCCTCAGGTCTTACCTTCTAAATTTTATCCCTGTTTCTCCTGTCTCTTCTCTCTACCTTAAATATTCATGATACAAAATCATAATGAATCTGAGGTTTGAGCATTTTTTTACTTTTACATACTATATGTCAATACTTCCAGAACCGCTTATATTTGAGATTATAAATATTTCTATTCCACAGTTCATCAGCAAAAAATGGCATATGCTACTAGAACAACTTTGTGGCTTCAGTGCTCTGAATTTTCTCATTCTATAATTTTTTTTTAATGAAGATCCCAGATGTTAGATATGAGAATCATACCGCAGCATCATGTGTATCTGATGTACAACTTTAATCTATTGATGCAACATATTCTTTATTGTACAGTACTCATGGTGATGCCATAAAAGTATTTTAATCGCTGGCAGAGTAATCTTCACTCTAGATACTTTTCCCCCTTCTGCAGCTAATTTGCATCAAAAGATTGAGACGTTAACATAACAATAACTAAATTACAGTTAAAAAAAAAAAATTCTTGGTAAACTCAATCCTGCAGGGTACTGGAAACATCCTCTGAAAGGCTGAGGCTTCCAGCTCTTATCAAAGTCAATGAGAACTGCAGGTGCTCTGCAGCTTGCAGAATTGATCTCTTTCATATTATCAGTTACCAGCTGTTATCTAATATGTATTGTATTGTATGAAAAAGAGCTATTTTCTGTGTTCATTGTGGTGAGAATCATTAAGGAGATTTACTTGTCAGACTTCACACATCATGAAATCACTTCTGTATGCAAAAAAAAAAAAAAATAAAAATAAAAATAAAAAAAACACAACAAAACGTTAAATTATCCCACCAAAAAAAACTGTTGTATCTGCTTTCTGCATTAGCTATCAAAGTAATGTTCACATTCCTTTCAAGTATCATTATAACACAGTTTTGCATTAGAAAACAATGAAAACTCCAGCATTACTTCACCAATAATTCCAGCCCACTCCTCAAAGATGCTGAATTCCAGTTCTGCTCAAGTAATTGAAAGCAGTTTTTTGCAACCCAGGGATTATATGCCTAATCTGTTGTGTCTGGATAGAAATGGCTGTCTGCGTGTCATATCCTTTTGTTCCTAATCAGATGAGCCATTTTCTCATCTTAGATGTATGTGTGAGTAACCTATAGCTTTCCCTTTCTGTTTACAGGAAGGGAGATGCATGCAAAAAGCGCACAGTATGAGACCTGGTAAAAGCTGGAGGCTGAGCCCTCTACCACAGCAGTCTAATCTGTGGGTACATCCCTGTGCCTGGATCAAATTGACAAAGGATGCTTCTCTTTACATTCCCACCACAGAGCCTCAATGGCCTAAAATCTTGGCATGAAAGCTCCTCAGACCCTTTCCTCAGGACAAACGATTGCTTGCCCCTTAACCTTTAGTAATACATCTCAACACAACTACCACTGCAGCTCAGTTTCATGTGATTTAGGGATTTCCTGGCCAACACCCCTTCTCCCATCAGCACTGTAATTTCTTCAATAACTAGTCCCAACCACAGCACTAAATACGGCCAGATATCCGTGTCCCCTGGTCCTCACGAGGTCAGAAGACCCATTCATGTGTATCTCCTTCTCCAAGTCCGGGGGGAAAAAAAAAACACCTGATCTTGCATCATTTCAATGGTAAAGAATGCAATCCTAAAAGACCACAACATGAAGACAAACAAAACTCACCAGCCAAACAATTATTTTTTACAATCTCATGATTTTTAATAAAAGCTCGTAATTCAGAAGGTCCAGCTCAGATACATGATTTAGTAGCCCAGGTTTCAGACTGAGCTCAGCTTCACAGCATCTGAGTGCCTTCTGGCACAGTGTTAAGCAACCTAACTAACATCTGTCATTGTTTTTTTTTCTTTTCATGCTCTCTGTCCTTTTTCTGCTTCTTTCCTTCCAGGACAGATGTGTAAAAAGTGGAGTGTTTCATTCTGGTTACTTTTAAAGGATGGTGTTATATGAGTCTGTACAAGTAGGGAATGAAACTAAAAAAAACCAAATACAGCATTTTTATTTCAGAGGGAGAAAATGGAAAGGTACACCTTTACATCAACACATTAAATATGTGCAAACTATCTTCACAACATCCTGGGTGTGAAGGGCATTAACTACTAAATGGATAGATTTGGAGGAAAATGGTGACTTCTTCATGAAGGAAAAATTTGATTAGCACCAATTCTCTGTTTTCTTGGTGCATCTGAGAGGATGCCCTATCCTTTCTGAGCACTGTGCATCAGTATCACATCTGCTAATGTATCACGGTACCACCATCATGTAAATACAACCTGCAAATGTCAGAGTGATTCCACAGCTGTAATTCTTGCAATAATTCCCTCTGGTTTCAGATCTCCCCACTCAGCCCTTAGTCAAGCAGAACTTCCCTCGAAGTTAGTAAGAATACAACAACTGATGGGTGTAAAGAAAAAAAAGAAAAGGGCTTGAAAATTTCAGAATTTAGGAAGTTAGTTTATTTGACACTGCCTTATTTTTATTTTCTTGCTATTTGTTTTTTTTCACGATCTAAGACTGCTTTGCAAACCAGAAGCCTCCCACCCGCTTTGCAAATCATAAACATCAGAAATAGCTGCCATTATCCACAGGCTATGTTTCTGAGGTGATTTTGCTGTGGTCTGCACACACTCCTTACGAGATTTTCCTCTTCATACTTGATCTGTTGTCTCCCTGTTGAAAATATCACTGACACCGCTGAGGCTAACAAGGTCAAGTGCTTTGAGATGGAAGCCTTTTGTACTGATGAACAGCTGAAGGGTGCGACATATGTTTTAAGGCCCTAACAGCTGGCTCAGTGAGAGCCTCTTGGGTCTCTTTTAATGATAAATCCAGGCCCTGCTACTTCATCTCAGCATAGAAATAGCAGCATGTTAGCATTCATCCAAAGCCTTGTGTCTGTCATTAACTCAGCCCTTCTACTGTAGTTACATGGCAGAGCACAGCTGACATATCACCTGTCCTCCCACTTCGTAGAACAGGAGGGCAGGTTATGCATCAGTGCAGCATTTAAATGCCATTTGACTGAAAACTACTGATTACTCCACATGTTTTATGTCTCTCTTTTTTAATTTTTCTGAATGCCAGCTGATCACAGTTGTTTCCTCCTCTTTTTAATTTCTGTTCTCTGAGCGTATACATATAAGTATGAATATGTATAAAGCTTGATAACAGCATCTTAGAAATTTTGTGAGTAAGACATACAATAGATATAAAACATTTATGCAATTGTCTCCACAGGAACAAATCAGCTCACGGCTGCACAAGGCCTCAAAGGTCCCAACCTCCCATTAAGCCATGTGCTGAAGAACAAAAGGGAATAACAAATTCAGCAATAAATGCTTTGTTGAAAAGTTTTGAAGCCACTGGTCAGGAGGGAGGGAATTTTCCCACTTCTACTACTCCTCCAACAGTTTTCAGTCCTCAACTTTATCCTTTAACAAGTACTTTGGGATCCTTGAGAGTGAAAGGTGCTATATAAATGAGAGATGTATTAATAAAACCCCCAACTGCAGTTCAGCTGCAAATGGGAGCTTCTTCAGCTCAAGGCTGGAGTAATTCTGCTAGGCAACCACAGATGGTGTGACAGATGATCTCAGCAGCCCATCCTTCTATGTTTTTTTTTAGTTTAAATTAAAACAAAAAAAAAAATTATAAAGCTGTCTTGGCATGCTACAGATTTCAAGGGCCTTAAGTTCATCTCCAGAGCTAGCTTTGGTCCCTTTACTGCTATTCCTTGTCAGAAAGTTTTATATCTGAATCCAGCTGGGGAAAGAATGTGTATGCTAGACATTTGCTTCCACCTTGCCAGAAATGGCATGGGAGGGAGAGAGGTGAATAGCTGGGATAAATGAATCTCTTTGGCTGGGAACTGGAGCAGACTTGGTATCAAAGAAAGAGTTCAAAACTTCAAGGCTTTTGGTTTCGTTCCAGCTAGTTGAATATCCACTCAGCCTATACTAGACTTTCTTCAAGGTGCCAACTACAAGCACTGTGAATATTGATGCCTATATTTGAGTTAAGCAGTTGGAAATGAGGACAATTCTTGTAATGAAGTGATAGGAAGGAAATAACAGTAGTACAAGAACGTAGTGTGGAGGTAATTTTCTAATGAATACACCAAAAAGTTCTGGTTGCTAACAACTGGCTTTTGAACCCCAGGCTACCACTGTGATGTTGTTGCACTGTACTAATACAGGGCAAGAAAATATCAATTGCTCAAACCCCAGCTGTTTTTCTTCAACATTATAGCCTAAAATAGATGTAAAAAATAGCAAAAGTTAGAATGTTTGTGATTATCTACTAGTGGAACTGGTTGTGATAACATACTATTTGTAATAAAAACCACTTTTTAAAAATTATTGAACACCTCTTGATCAAAGTTGACATATTAATTTATCAAGACTGAAGTATTACCTCCAAATATATGTCTTTATTTAGTCTCTTGTACATATTTATTTGCTAAGGAAAATTCCCCCTTCCTTATTGCGCATACATTCCATAGTTGAATCATCAAATTAAATGTTATTATATGACTTCTTGTTACCCTCTATGCATCATTCTTAACACTATAAAACATATCCTTTGCCCTCTATATACAGATAGGAGCAGCTTCGCATGCACAAACATGGTCCTCTTGGGGAACTTCAACCACGCCAATATCTGTTGGAAGGACAACACAACAGGTCACCAGAAATTGAAGAGATTCCTGTAATGCAGTGATGATAACTTCCTATTTCAAGTGGTACAGGAGCTCCTGAGAAAAAGTGCTATGCTGGACCTTGTCCTCACCAGCAAAGAGAGGCCTGTGAGTAACATGAAGCTCAAGAGCAGCTTCGGCTGCAGTGACCATGAAATTGTGTAGTTCAAGATCCTTGGAGTGTCTAAGAGGATGCACAGCAAGCTTGTTACTCTGGACTTCAGTAGGGCAGCCATAGAACAATTCAGGGAACTGCTTGGCAAGGTGACATGGGATAAAGTCCTGAAGGAAAGAGGGGCCCAGGAAACCCAGTTAGTATTCAAGAACCATCTCCTCCAAGCCTGGTAGCAGTGCATTCTGAGAAAGAGGAAGGTGGACAAGAACGCCAGGAGGTATCTGTAGATGAACAAGGAGTTCCTGGACTTACTTGGGTGCAAAAAGGAAGTCTATAGGGAGTGGAATCAAGAACAAGTTATCTGGGTGGACCTCAAAGAAGTCATCCACATAGTCAGGGATCAAGTTAGGAAAACTAAAACCTAGACAGAATTAAATCTAGCCAGGGACATACAGGGGAACAAGAAAAAATTATACATGTGTATCAGTGATAAA